>LPNX011038508.1:247181-328107 GCA_001517045.1 Pseudotsuga menziesii
TTTTTCCTGTGTCTTTCATTCCACGTTTTTGGTTGCTGGCTTCATTTTTCCCATGGATGGGAGGTCGTTTTTGTAGTGCTGGGGATTGGGTTGTTTTCCTCACGTTTTTGGAGCTGCTGGTGCATTTTCCATTCACGTTTTTGGAAGTTTCATGTGTTTTTACCATGGCTGTGAAGAGCCATTCATGTTTTTTGGCTGTCTCACTGACTGTTGGTCTCACGCACATGCTAATTGGGGCGTTTTCCCCTGCTGTGAGTTGTGCTCACTGATAAGCTTCAGGACTGTGTGTTTTCCCCCATGTTGTGAGCCGTTTTTGCTGTTACATTTGGGGATTTGTTGTATGATTGCTTGGGAGCCTTTTTTTCCTATCTTAAGCTGTGATAGTTAATTAGTTGCCTGAGTGCAATGGTTGGTCTTCGGACTATGAGAGGAGTAGAGATGTTGGCTTAGATTTGCTTGATAAACCTGGTGGATGGAAACCACACAGACAGAGCTAGAGGGCTGGCCTTCTTTTCCATCATCCCTGAATAGCACTGGAAGGGAATGCAGGGCCTGAGGGACTGTGTAGCAGAGAAAGGACTGATTCCTTGTGTTGGGTGTGGATGGGTGTCTTAGAGGTCAGGCTAGTTCTAATGTAGGTGTTCTTGGCTCTGTAATGAGCTCACCAGCTTAGCAAATTGCCTTCATCAGCTCCTTAATGGCCTGATAAACCCAACTTGGTTGGCTTGACTATGTGTTTTTGTGTATCCTGGCTATGTGTAAGCCTGCTAGTTCCCTTATTCCTTGGAGGATCATGCCCAGCTTGGGGGTGGCAGCGCTGCTGAGAGATTAAGGAGCACGCTAGCCTATGGTTGGGTGGAACGTTGCGACGTAGCTGGTTGCGGAAGAAGTTCTTTATAAGATAAGTAATCTTGTGTATTTTACCTCTGCAGTTCTATATTTACTGTTAATTAAAATGGAATGAACATGTTGAATGAATGTTTGTTTGAATGCTGTTGGTTTCCGCTGTGTATGATGATTAAAATGCATCTGTGTATGATAAACATCCCTGTGTGCATGTTTTAGTTTAAATTCTCTTTCAGCATTCTGTTTTAGGCAATTTTTAAGCCTGTACATGTCCATGGGCTCTTAGCCCGGTCTGATAAAGTGTGTAGTCGCGCCCTCTTTGCCATTCGGAGGCATGGGGACGTGACACAAGGTTGGTGAAGGTATGGGAGTTTTAGTAGATAATTTGGCCAAGGGTGACCACGTTCCCATTGAAGGAGAACATTGTGATATGAAGCACCGAGGAGGAGACTGCATTCATTCCATACTTATAACTACAACTCAATAGGATGTTGTATCCTGGTTGGGAATTGATGAATTCAACACCGATCATTACCACTTCTCCCCAGCTCAATGGGAATATTCTGGTACAATCCTCATGGTTGGGATAAGGTCTTAGCGCATGCACATAGAATGATATAGGATGGATCTAACTCGATGATCCCAATCACTTCCAAACATTAGAAGACATAATGCAAGTAGAAGTAACTTCATTGATGATACATCGATGATTGATGTTGTTAGTCATGGTGACTGACACTTGAAATGCGACTGATGATGGTAGGCATGGTTCACCTTTATCGAGGTCAAAATTCATGAGGCACAAATCAGAAGGGTCAATGATCTTAAGTGCATTCAATAGTTCCTTTTTTGTGAAGGGAAAGAATAAAGTACTTCCAATGTTGACATGGAAGCTTGGGATTGTGACAAGTCATCAACAATACTGTGATTCTAGGAAACCTTCATGCGAAGGTTATGAGGGGTATACCTAAGTGGCGCTTTAGATATCCTTGGAATTTGCTCCATGTTGGGGCACAAAATCTGTAAAGGACCTCCCAAAGGGTTTGAGGTCTCTTCAAGGATGGGTGAGGTGTTAGCACTGGTGTACCCTTTGGAACGAGTATGGAGGTTAATCGATGTTGATTTCATAATTTGTTTTTGGAAAGAGACATCACCTAGTGGGAAAGGATCTAGATGTTGGGTAACCACTTCTTGATTTGAAAAGGGTTTTTTCAAAAACATCTTGTTGGGGTTGTGGTGCAAGAGGTTCCTAAGGATGGCTTGTGGGTGTCTACTTCTTGGCTCCCGCCATCTATTGGAATTTAGGGATAAGTGGAAAATGGTGAGTGTGATGGCCATATTCACCACAAATAGAGCAAGGATAATTTTTCCTCAGGTTGGTATTCTTTCCTTGCATAGGGGGGTTTCCCCATTGTCCTAGTTTGTTACCTACTTTAGGTTATGTTGGGGAACTTGGTTTCCCACTACCCCTATTGTTGAGGTTGTTTGTTCTTTCCATTCTTCTTTCCCTGATTCTAAGGATCTAGGGGGATTGAAAATGTTCAATTGATTAAATTATTGAGTTTGTTGTTGCATATAAGGTTGGAAAAAGTTGACTCCCATATGAGGCATGGTTGTTATTCGAGAAGGACATGGGTATGGATTGTAAGGGTTATACTCCAGGGGTGGGATATAGGCTATTTGTTATGCATATGATGTGGATGTAGGCACAGGTGGTGCCATTTTCAGTTGAGAACCGTTTGTACTTGGCTTGTACTAGGGTAGATAAGGTTATATGGTCTATACTCAGTCTATCCAAATGAAGGATTTGGTGAATGTCTAGTGGGATATAACACAATGGATAAAAGTGGGAATTGCAGCATCATAGGTGGTGGTGCAAGGGTTGTTTGTGGGGGAAATTTACCATGGGAGGAATTGAGCCAATAAGACCATCCATAGAATGTGACATCTCTCCAATGGGAGGATCTAATGATCGGTGCTGAGGGGAATCTAGTAGTATGCTATACAAATACCTTGATTAGGAAAATATGAGGTGAAATTGTTGGGATTTAAGAATTGATTCTTCCTCATTTCATGGCATTGAGGTTTCCACATCCTTTGTGATAGACGGTTGGAAATATTTGAGGAACTAATCCAAAAGAAAGGGAGGTTGAATGTCGATTTTTCACAAAGTGCAGCAGTGACACCATTCATGGATGTGATCTTCTATATGTGTTGTAGTGTTTTGTAGAAACACAATGATAATTTTGAGGCCAAGATCATGTATTATTGGCAACTGAAATTAGGATAGAATTGCGGTGGTGATTGTCTCAAATGTGGTATGATATGCTCATGTTATATTCATGTACCACATTGTAGATATACTGGTTAGGGTTCTTTGGAAGAGACGAAGACATACCAAATATTCCATATGTTTTTCAAGGAACACCATAGATGGAAAAACATGATATGGTTGGCAGGATCATCTCCCTATTTACTTATGAACTTGGGGATGTATTATGGGATATTTTTAGGCATATCTAGCCAAGTAGCGTCATGAGAAAAGGTATCATTAACCAATTTGGATAGATTAGGGAGGTTCAAACTTGCCATGATTGGTAGGTTTGGCTCGAGGGCCTCCATTGTATTATAAATGTTGTTTCTAAGAAGGGAGAACCCTAGAATATGTGGTGGTGATTTTTTTCTTCTAGGGGAATATGAAGATGTATTGTGGCCTCTTCTTGAAGGGTAGGAAGAATGTGGTGTATTCTCTTTTGGGGGTATAAACAAAGGTGAGCCTCTTCCATGAGAGGAGGAAGCAATGGTATTTACACTTCGTCTAAGGGTAGAGTGAGTTATTCAAATGGGGTGTGTCCTATCCTAGATGATCCAATTAATGTGGCATGGGAGAGGACCCAACTGGGTGATCTCCAATGTGTGCCATGGGGAGATGAAGGAACAACACCCCTTGATATAGGAGAGAGGTCTTGTAGTCTGCTGGACTGCCTTAGGGCGGGTTTTGTTCCTGTATGGTGGAAGTCTAGTATCCAAGTAAGAGTGATGGGTGATGAAATAAACACAATTATAGACAAATGAATAATTATTCCAACCACAATAGATGCAAAACAATGCAACAAGTGAGTGATATGTGCAAATATGTCTTAGCGAAAAACTATCCACATGTAGGTTCTTTTTGAATTACAAGTTAATGAGCTTGTATTTAGAAAATAACAAAAGGTATAAATTCCGTAAAATACCTAACATCTTTCCTCTCAAATGTAATTGTCCTCCCAAAAGCACAATTGTCGGTGATAGTGAAATCCACACAACAATTGACTAATGGAGGTAATAAAGAGCCAGTTCTACTCACGATGGGGTCAATGTTCTAATCAAGAAGGCCTGGAAACACCTACCAATGACAATAGCTGACTTCAAGAGTCACTTTGACTCACAAATGATCCTTGGTGATGCCCTAAGTTTCTCCACTAAGGTTATCTTGCATCAACTGTGGATCAATAGTTGGGCCTGTGTGGTATACCTTCTCTTCCCTAACAACATGGTGAGTACCTTGTAGGGAGAGAAGGGCAGCTATACCTCAGATTTTACCTCCTTTTTCTTGGTACACTTTTGATCTGGGATCTATTTGAAAACTTGGTTATAATAGGATTTGATAGTACCCTAAAAGATAACAATGCTATGTTTAAAAAATATGCCTAATGAAACTATATTGGTGGGCGTTATTTGGATTCCCAATCCAATCAATCTTACCAAACTAAAATATTTTTTTGTAAACTCCTATAGAGGATTTTAGTTGGTTAGAATTTACAATGGTTGGTTTTTTAAGGATTTTGTTTGTGAATTAAATGAGTGTAAGGTAGGTATTTCACAATTCCCTTCCTTTCTGATTCACTAAAATTGTGAAAAGCATACTTGAGTGGAAAGAGTCTTTAGGTTGCTTAATGTGTACAAATGGGAAAACAAATGTGATGAAAGAAAATTGTTTTGTTGCAATTAAGTAAAGTGCTCAAAACAAGATAATGGAAATTGTAACTTGAGCTCTAAAAATACTAATGATGCTTGCAAAAATAAATTCTAAGTGTGCAATGGAGGTATTTCACACATCACTCCCTTTTTCGATTCATATAAATCATGAAGAGCATACTTCGGGACAGGATATTGTTTAGAGTTTTGCTTTTGTGCAAAAAATGGATTTTACACTACTTGACCTAAAGATGTTTAATTAAAACAAAGAAACATAAGATCTTTTGAATACTAGTGACAATAATGAGTTCCTTAGGGAGCCTCAAGGTTGGTTACCTAAGTAAATTTTGAAGGATGACCCCTTTACTTCCTAATCTTAGTCTAGATTGGCTAATTACTAAAGAAACAAGTAACTATTACAAGATTACTTAGTTCTAGTTCATTAGTGAGAAACAATTGGGATGCAGATTGTTGAATGGAAAGATAAAAATAAAAGAAATAACAATCAATGGGAAAATAAATTTACAGTCACAACAAAAACACTCACTGGAGAGTTGTAGAATGGAAACAATGAGAGAAAATTTCATTGTAGTGGGTTAAATGAACCACGATGGAAGTCTGTTAAAATGAACCGGTAGTGTGTTTTTCAAAAAAGTATGTGTGATGTAAATGTGCCAGAGATGCTAGGAACTGTGCGTATAAGAAAATGTTTTAACCAAATGAATGGGGGATGAGTTCTTGGGATGGGAGGAATAGTACTCTTCGCTTGCAAACCAAAATATACCGAAAATCAACCACTCTACAAACAACAACCTAAGTAAAGAGATATGACAGAAAAATGACATATGGTCGCCATCAATACTATTCTGGTAAATATTACACAAGAGTTCTTTCCCACTTTGGGAAGGGGGAAGGCCTTGTAGGCTGCAGCAAGGCCTCATTATTTGGATCCCATTTTGGGTTGGATTGTGATTATATAATGACCAAAGTGATTCTAAAAAATATTGTTAGTGAAAAATCAAACAAAACTAGGAAAATGATAACAAAACCAAATAAAATTCCAATTGGAGTAGAGGATGAAAACATGAACAATCAATGTGAGCTAAAACACTTGTATATTTCCCAATGGTCAAACTAGTACAACACCTTCGATATGTGAGCTAAAAAAGGAGGAAAATAATATTCCTAAGGGAGTCCTTTCTTGTCCAAACTTGTTGAAAAAATGGTTAAGGAACCAAATGAGAAGAACACTTGTCCCTTTGAGGAAGGAGGCAACTGAGATTTGGGAATGCTTGATAAGAGAGAAGAGGTGAGATATTAGGAATCTCAATCACAATTGAAATAGGATAACCTTACTCAATTTTTTTTCTTCCAATAAGCATGCCCATGGATTTGTTTTATAGGCCAAGAGGTGACCAAGAAATAACAAGATCATAATGTAAACCTAATAATCCATGTTTTGGCTCCAAAGTACTCCAAGAGGCCATTTAAGGTTCCAAGTGTGTGGAGAGTAAAAATTCAAACTCATTTGAGTAAGTGAAGCTTTCATGATCCTTCAATGCATTGCTGGTGGGTGAGATCCTACCATTTGTGTCAGCCGGCCAGATCAAGAAGGAAAATTTTCCCTATAATGAGAGTGTTATTTTGGAGATGCATGTAGCGTGTATTAATAGAGTTTTACCCATGTGGTTATGACATTTTATTGCTTTGGGGTCATTTTTGTCTCAATATGATCTTTGGATATTGTGAATATATCTTTAGTTGGATGCATGTTGTATGTTGATGATGCTTTACCATGCGATTCATAAAATTGTCGCAGATGTGCGAATTTTTTGTGATAATAGGGTCACTAGAGGTTATTTATCATGTTTTGATTAAAGAATGTGGTGAAACTAAAGGAATTGACAATTCACTCAAGCTTGAGGAATAAGGGATTTATATTTACCCTAACCTCAGTTTGATATTTAAAACAATTTTATAGGAGATAAATTTCAGGAAATGTTTTTATTTTGAAAAGATGCTTAACTTGCAATTACAACCTACATAGCACACATCAAAAAGAAGTGGATGCATTCCTGGTGTTGTGTTGTGTCAATATTTCTGACATTGATTACACCCCAAGGGGATGGATGCATTCTTGGTTCTTTAATGTTGAGAAGTGGAGTTTTACATAAAAATATGTTCTTAGTTTTTTAATAATACATTTTGATAATGTATGATACTAATGAGCCTGATTGGTCACTTGGTGTTTGTCTAGGTACTAAAATACAAAATTGATGCTTTCTTGTTGGATATGAGAATTGAAAAAAAAGATAAAATATAAAGGAGAAGAAGGATATGGAATCCAATGATGGATTTCGTTTGACATATTGCATTGAGGATGTGTTTCCTTTGATTGAAGAATATGTAAGACAAGGATGGGTTTCCTTCGGTAGATTGCATTAAGGATCGTTTTCCTCTTATCAAAGATACGCAAGACAAAAATGGTTTTCCTTTGGAAGATTGCATTGAGGATGTGTTTACTCTTATTAAAGCTATGAAATCCAAGGATGGATTTCCTTTGATTTATTTCAATAAGTATGTGGACCGGTGGCGGTCTTGTCAGCTAAGGATCCTCTTAGAAAATCACGGGGAAATGCCCAAACTATGAGACCTTGGAAAAAATTTAGATGTGAAGTGTCATAGGTGGGTTAATGATTAGGTGAGATGAACTCCTACAATTATAAGTGAAAGAGATCGAGGATCAGGAAAGGCAATATAGTTGTGGAGCTCTTGACGATGATAAGGATGGAGGGGGAAACTCTTCCTCTTATTTTTCCTATTTTTTGCATTGATTTTGAGGAAAAGAGGGCTGGTGATATGCATTCACAGATGAAATTTTGTTGTGTTAAATTGATTGAAATAAACAATAAAAAATAAATATAGTAAAATCTCCATAAAAGAAGGGGAGATAAATGTATTTATCCTATGCATTTGTTGGGTTAAGCATGAAACACATGGAAGTATTATGAACAAAGCATGGAAAATTTTAGTAATTTAAGTAAATGAAATGCCATGATTTTAATATATATGTTCATGTTTAGACTAATGAAAATTCCTGTTGATGGATTTCAGGGGCAGGTTTCAAACCAAACCAAGTGTAGTTATTAAAGACATAGGTGAAATCTCTCATAGTAAGAGAATATTGGAGGTCCAAGCCAGCAGGAGCAACATGAAGAGGCCAAAGAACCTATCCTAAAAAATTCAATTTGAAAGATGAAATGTAGAAAAGGACCCTACAACATTTGTAAATAAGTTTGGAAATTCTGTTCATGTGTATTGAACAACAAAACACTAAGGATGATGTTGAATTTAAGGGGTAGGGGAATGTAACACCTTTGGTCGAGATCTCATGAACTAATTAAATGTATGATGTAATGATCATTATGTCATATTGGTATGGAATAAAAAATGTACATTTTGACTTATTTAATAATAAAAATACACAACTAGTTTCGGTAGTGGAAAAATGATGCAGAGATGGGGGACAGGTGAATTCACTAATGAGAGGTAAGGGTGTTAGTATCTAACCATGTTACTACCTTGAGTACCTAAAGGGGAGATCCTTTGCCTTATTTAATCCTAATCCCTTTTAATTAAGTTAAATATGTTTAAGTATTAATTATGGTTAAGTTTGTTTAAGTGTCTTTGGGCAAAGTTGCACCATGTGCCCTGGAAAATCCATGCATAGGATTGTGACATTTGTTTCATCTTGGGGCAAGGTGGTAGACGAGGATGTCAAGAGGTGTCTATGCATAAGGGGGTAGAAAGGTGAACGTGGAATAGGGGGGAATATGTATATAGAATAGGTTGTGGTGGAATTCGAATCATATTGTGATGATCCAAGTTGAACCAATAGAGGAAGTATAATTGAAAGCATGAACCTGTGGAATCCAAAACTTTAAACTATTTGGTCAGTTTGTTATCCTTGAACCATTTTTAGCTAAGCCTATGGTTGACTACTTGGTTTTCATCAACAAGATGGTGAATTATTTCATGAAGCATTCTGGTAGAATACTTGGGCACTGGACAACAGTGGTGGGTTTTCACTATGGGGCTATTGGAAAAACGTCTGAGGGGGAATTATGTGGTTTGGCATGGAATTAGTTGTATCCTAACTTTACTGGATGCTTATGAGATTGAGTTTAATTAATTTTAACTATGATGATTGATGAATGATAACTCTTGTATTGGAATTAAATTCGGTTAAAGGAGGAGAGTCTCCTAGTGAATTTACAAGTTCCATCTAGGGGGTGGTGTTGGAAGGGGTTTTGGTAAGTGAGTTGCGCAGTGTCATGACAGCTGCACAACCTCACGCGATACAATACAAGGCCAGATCAGCACGATGGGTGGAATAATAACCGCTTTTAATATTTTATATACTATTTGATCAAGTTTTATTGCAATAGGTCATTAGGGGTTATAAGTTAGTTAGAAGTGGACCCTCAATGAAAAGGCACAAGCCTATTTATAGATCTAGTTTTGAAAGAAAATAGGAGAGGGGAAGAAGGATTATGATCATCATAGGAGAATCGCATCAGAGGATAGTGTGATCTGGTTTTTGAATAATTTCCTATGTATCTACGATTTATCTGGGTTTTCCTGATGTATGTAGTCTCTAGTTTTGGAGAAGAATTGTGTAATTTGGATCCTTTGCATAAGATTAATATGATATGATAGTTGTTGCACAAATATGGTTTGTTATCACTGCTGCGATCTAATCTGTTATGATGTTGCGACTTGTTTTTTTATGATGTAGCTATGATTTAATCTTTGTTTGCTATATTGATGTGATCTATTTTAAATTCTATTATGTTTTGTTGCACTAAGAGTTGATATGTTTTATGAAAAATGCTGCGGTATTAGAGATATTGTGACAACTGTATGATGCTATGGAATTGAATTAATAAAGTCCGCATAAGTTCTGGATGCACTCTGCAAGTTTTGGAAATGACATAATGTCGATGGCAAAGCTATGATCTGGAAGTTATGGTGTTTCCACGTCGGATCCCCATATCCTCCATCCCCACTGGCGGAAACTTGGTTTCGACAGCTCTCCATTGAACATCTCGGGTGAGACTTCGTCTGCTCTGCAGACGTTGCTGGGCAGGGTAAACCCTGTCTGGGCTGGTGCTTAGGGAGATTGCATTGGTTGGGTGTTGACAGAGTGAGAAACCCTATCGATGAGGCTTTGTTGCTGGGTTTCACCAACAGGTGGTGCTTTTTTGTGAGAATAATGAACAAAGTGGACAACAATTGGGTGAAGTGTGGCTTCCATGAAGCCAGTTGCTAGATGTATTAAATTTAGATAAGTCTACGATGTTTAGTATAAATTTTGCATTTGATTATGTATCTTAATGTGTGAAGGAATCCCAATGTGCATGTTGTTCATGTTGGATGTTGATAATTGATAAATTGATGTTATGTTCTGAAAATGAATTGATAATACATCTTGTTCGTGGTGTTGGTAAATTCTGAATTTGAATGAATGATCCTTGGTTGGGATTTGGTATTTAAGTCATTGAGGCTCTTAAGGAGGTTAATGGTATTCTGAATGAGAATGAATGAAGTGCCATGATAATTTTTTTGTATTTGATAATAGTGTGAATGAATGAATACATATTTATGGTGGGTTATTGGTAGATAAGTCAATGCAATCTGAAATGATTGCATGGGTTAATGGTAAAATAAATGCTATGTTTGTTAAAGAAGTTACAAAGGGGTTCCTATGTTTTGGTATGCTAAATTTATGTAGGTTTGAATAGAGGTGGAACAAGTAGTCCATAATTGTATTAAAGTGTAGTTCATGTTCTTGGGATGCTTCACTCTTTTCTTCAAGATTGTTGATGCAGGTATAATAATTGTGTTTTTCCAGCCTTAATGGGATGGATATTTAAGACAGTGAAATTTTGTTGTGATTCTGTTGTTAGTATCAGATCTATGAATGAATCCTTTGAAATATATGAGGCTTTATTGTTGGTCAAAACATTGTAATTTTGTAAGTTTAACCTACAACAAGTTTTTGCTTTTATTTCTCCTTTTCTTTATGTTTATGTGTTAATAGAAGTAGCTTGACATATTTTTTGTGGGCATGGTTTTAGTGTCGAGTCATGGAATAAATATTGTTGTGTTAATATTTTTTCTTTCCTTAGGCATTTTTTAATAAAATGGATAAGTATTTAAACTTTAGATGGAGAAGTAATTTTCCTATTTTATGTGATAATGAGCCAAAGTCGATGTGCAGATGCCAATGTGCCAACATCATTATCGACATGTTAAATGTGGAAATTTTCTATGTATGTGCCGACTCCTGACTTTCGACGTTCCAACGTCAGGAATTAGAAGTCGAGAGTTCTCATTGTAATGTTTTTATGTAGGTGCTTACTCCCGAATTTTGACATGCCGACATCCAGAATTAGATGTCTAGAGTGTTCATTGTAATTTTAGTTTGATGGTGTCGACTCCCGAATTCTGACATGTCGATGTCAAGAATCAGGAGTTGGGAGTGGTTGTTATAAATTTTGTTTGATGCTGATGACTTCAAACTCTCGACGTGTCAAAATCAAGAATCAAAATTTTTTGTAAATTTTTTGTTCGTGTCGACTCCCGACTTTCAATGTGTTGTCATCATGAATTAGAATTTGAGAGGGATTGTTGTAACTCTGGTTTTGAGAGTGTCGATTCCTGATTTACGATGTTGGGAAACTTGATATTTTTGATGTCAATATTAATGGGTTAATTCGAGATTGACAGTTTTTTTTATGTTTTTATTTTCATTAGCATTCCAATGTAGAAAGTCAGAAGTGTCTGATAAGATTGGGAAGACTGAATTAAATCATGGGATCTTATCTGAGCATTATTTTCTTGGTTGTTTGGCATGTGGTAATTCTTCTTTTAGGTTTCCAATATTTAATTAATCTAATCTTCTCCAGTCTTTGAGTTGTTTATGCTCGTTGTGAATTGTTTATTTAAATTAAGTTAATATTCTGTGAAATCACAGAGCCTGCATGTTGCTTTGTCATTGTTTTTAGTCATCAATGGATATTGGTGTGGTTGTGTAGCTCTGATGGGTGAATTACACTAGTAGTGGAAGTCTCCAAATCAGCACAATAAATTTATTCACAATTGGCACAAGGTTCTCAAGAGTTCCACCTTTATTTCCAAAATCAGTTTTCTCATCTTCCCATCATCCACACAGCCAACGAAAGGAGCCCCATATCATATCTCCCTCCCCTTCTTATATATTTTTTTTAATTTTTTTTTCCCCAAGTCACCCCATTATCCAAATATTATATTAAAATAATATTAACCTAATAATATATTGGCATACCTTTCAACAATAAGAAATCCAAATAAATCTAAGTTATAAATTTCTAAATCGAATCAAATCAAACTTATTCAAATCAAATCTAAGTTATAAATTTCCAAATAAAATCAAATAAATTTTATTCATTTCAAACTTATTCAAATGAAATCTAAGGTTTAAATTTCCAACTAAAATCCCAGTTTTATAAAGACTTTTAAAATTATAGATCCAAGATAAATCATCAACAATTCTCCTTTATAATAATAAATAATAATGTAATTAAAATAACTCTAGATGGTCATAAAACCTTAGCCAACTAATGGCATTAAGAATAATTATTATTACTTCAATTAATACTTCATCTCTTAATATAATTAATTTTAATTAATACAATCCTTATACAATTTATAACCCACACAATATTCATATGGGTGTAGTGTGCTTGCTTGTGGGATGGAATGTTATCCTCCCCACCCAAGTTCCATTTTTGTTAGAGACATCCTGATATCATCATGAGAAATTAATGTAATGGCTCTTAACCCTTGTTGACTTCGCCTTATGCCCGAAAGAATCTAGGGTTTACTCTGGGGTACCATCCTCAAAATGAGGGGAAGTACTTCGAGGTTTTCCCCAGGAATTCTTGTCTTGGAAAAAAAAATCAACCACAAAAAAACTTACCAAGTATAAATATCTACAAGCATACTAGTGTAGTAGTTGCAAGGTGTGGGTATGTAGATAGTGTTAAATTTAATTAAGAATAGGATCTTCAGGTATGCATGAATTCAATTAGTAAAGAAGGTTGCAAAAGAGAGAGAAGAATTCAGTAAATACTGATCAATAATTCATGGAAAAATAAACACACTTGAGATCAATAATTGGAAGAATAATATTACATCCATTAATCAGTATAAAATATGTAATACAATGGTGTTAAGAATAGTGTAATTCGAATGCCTAGGATAGGATTTGAATCTACCAACCTAGACTGACTCTGGAGCTAACTAAGTGTGGGAAAATCACCACTAGAACTCATTAATGCAAGTTTGGATCATTGAATCAGTTCACAACCAATTAACTTATGTAGGTAGGTGATAAAATGTGCCATACCTCCCTTAAATCATGCAAAATTATGCTAAGATTACTAAGGGTGATCTAATTGATGGGAATCAGAGCATTATTGAACATAACTGAATACCTATTAGGGTCAATTGCTGGTTAGTTCTAGTGGCATTTAGAGTGGGTTCCTAAATTATAGGGATTTGCCCCTAGATATCCTAAACTCATGTAGACAGGTGAAATGAGTGATAGGTGGCCCCTAGGTGTGTCCCCCATGCACTAGTGAAGTGATAATGACCTCCTAAGCCAGGAAAAAGACAAATAGACTATGTGGTCAAAGGGAGGATTAATTAATAGTCCTAACAAAGAAGCATAAGATATTCAGGTTTGCATGAATTCAATTAGTAAAGAAGGTTGTAGAAAAGAGAGAAGAATTCAGTAAACACTAATCAATAATTCATGGAAAATTAAACACGCATGAGACCAATAATTGGAAGAATAATATTACATCCCTTAATCAGTATAAAATATGTAATACAATGTTGTTAAGAATAGGATAATTCAGATGCCTAATATAGGATTCGAATCTACCAACCTAGACTGACTTTGGAGCTAACTCGGTGTGGGAGAATCACCACTAGAACTCATTAATGCAAGTTTGCAACACTGAATCAGTTCATGACCAGTTAACTGATGTAGATAGGTGAGAAAATGTGCCATATTTCCCTTAAATCATCAAAACTAATACTAAGATTACTAAGAGTGATCTGACTGATAGGAATCAGAGAATAATTGAACATAATTGAATACCTACTAGGGTCAACTACTGGAAACTGCTGGTGGCACTCATGGTGGGTTTCTAAATTATAGGGATTACTCCCTAGATCTCCTAAACTCATGTAGATAGGTTCAATGAGTGGTAAGTGGCCCCTAGGAATGTCCCACATGTATTGGTGAAATGATAATGACCTCCCAAGCTAGGAAAAAGACAAATAGACTATGTGGTCAAAGGGAGGATTAATTAATAATCCTAACAATTAAGCCTAAGATATTCATGCCTGCATGAATTCAATTAGAAAATAAGACTACAAAAGAGAGAGAAGAATTCAGTAAAGGCTGATCAATAATTCATGGAAATTTAAACACACATGAGAACAATAATTGGAAGAATAATATTACATCCATTAATCAGTATGAAATATGTAAAACAATGGTGTTACAAATAGGATAATTGGAATTTCTAATATAGGATTCAAATCTACCAACCTAGACTGACTCTAAAGCTAACTCGGTGTGGAAAAATCACCAATATATCTCACTAATACAACTTTGGATTACTGAATTAGTTCAGAACTAGCTAAGTGATGTAGGTAGGTTTTCAAATGCGCCCTACCTCCCTCAAATCACGAAAATTGGTGCTAGGATGAATGAGAGCGATCTAAATTATAGGAATTAGAGCATAACTTAACATAACTAAATACCTACTAGGGCCAACTGCTGGAGATTACTAGATGTGGCACTTAGAGTGGATTCCTAAACTATAAGGATTGGTCCCTGGAGCTCCTAAAAACATGTAGACAAGCGCAATGAGTGGTCAGTTCCACTTAGGTGTTTCCCCCATGCACTAGTGAAGTGATAATGACCTCCCAAGATAGGAAAAAGAAAAATAGACTATGATGTCAAAGGAAGGGTTAATTAATAATCCTAATAGCCCCCCTTAATCCTAACTTGGAAAACCTAGTCTTGGGAAAATAAGAATAAAGGTCACCCATCCGATATAAATGAAAAAATGACTTAATAACAAACAATGAAATGGGAAAAACCTCATGGGAAACCCCCCCTCAAAATAAGTAGGAAAAACTAGGATCAAGATTTCATACTAAAAGAAAATATTTATTCTTGAGTAAAAACTAGTGAAAATATTTCTGCAATATGCATCTCTATTGAGTAGTAATGCAGTGTGATGGTTCTTGTGTGCTCTATTTTCTTTGTACTATGCATGTGAACCTCTCCACCTTCTTCCAATCCGATCATAGATATGTTTCTTGTGTCTCTTCTTTCTGGAGGAATAGTGACATGATCCAATTTGTTCTTCAATGAGCAGAATTATTGATCAGGCCTTACCATCATGTAGCATCTCTCTGGGGGTTTTTAGCACCTATATGTGTAATGCCCCGGTTTTGACCCCGTTTGTATTAAAAGGTACATGATGTATATATTGTAATAAATCGTGGTGTGGAGCTAAAGGCAAAAGCCCCACCATCGATTCGGCTGTGTTATGTTTCGGCAATAGGGATCGTTGCCGATGGTATATCGTACTATTCGACACATTATAGTTTTGGCATCATATAAATATGCACATCAATTAAAATAAACCTGCATCCAGCTACGACGATGCAACGTTAAATGAAAAGGCCATGATTCCTAAGGTTAAGGGGGGGGTTGTCCAACCCGTGGGGGGTCATTGGGAGTTTGCCATGTGTCGGCCACCCATTTAAAAATTCTGTTGTCTGTTAGTTGGGAGGAGTGATGGCGGGGAAGTGGTGGGTGACAGGACTGCCAGTCCTTGCCCCACGCACACTCCACTAGCTAGCTCACTCACTCACAATGGGGCAGGGGAACAGACTCGATTCCCATTCTCCCCAATATTCCATGAGGGAGGGTTCTCTTCACGTGCAGGTAGGAGATCTTCATGATTACCCTCACGCAGGCAGTTGAGCGGTTCCCCACTTTTGGGATGACTGTCGTATGTTTATTTTTTTTTCCTCATTGCTTTGTTCTTTAAGTAAATGCTTGTTCTCCTTATCGATTGTGGTCTGCGTTTATGTTTTTCCTTTGTCCAATATTGAGAATTAGACTTCTCCCCTGTTTTGGGATTGTGTAATGTTGCCATCATTCTGATTGTGAGTTTGGGGCTATTGTCTTCCTCTGGTTTTGGGTTGCTTCTTGGTTGCTGAGGTTGCAAACATCTTTTGGAATTGTTACTGAGTTGTTTTGGCCACTCTAAGGCCAAGAACAACTTTGAAGCCTTGTTTGACCTGAACTGTGTTTCACCTTTTTGTTTGGGGTTGTCACCCTGTTATCTTTACCTTTTTCACAGAGTTGTGAACTGTTTGTTTTATTGCGGCATGTAGTGGTTGGTATTTGGATTGTTGAGAGTAGGATTAGAGGCTGGGTATGCTTGAGAATACTGGTGTTTGGAGCCACTCAGATAGAGTTAGACTGCTGGATTTCTTCTCCACAACCCTTGAAGAGTATTGGAAAGGGAAGTCAGGGCCTGAGGGACTGTGAAGCAGAGAAAGGTCTGATTCCTCATGTTAGGTGTGTGGATGTCTTCAAAGTCAGGTTAACTTTGGTGTAGGTGTCCTTAGCTCTCCATTGAGGCCACAAGCTTAGCATTTAGCCTTTCCTAGCTCCTTGACAACCTGATAAACCCTACTGTGTGGGATTGGCTGATTTGTGTACCTTGTCTATGTGTAAGCCTGCTTTGACCCTTATTCCTTGAGGAATCATGCCCAAATCGGGGATGGCAGTGTTGCTGAGAGATTGATGAGCATGTTGGACTATGGTTGGGTGGAACGTTGCAACGACGTAGCTGGTTGCGGGACGGATCCTGTTTAAGATAAGTATTCTTGACTATTTCGTCTCTACATTTATATTACTGATTAATGAATATAATGAACATGTGGCATGCTTGATTGAATTTATGTTTGCTTCCACTATGTATATGAAGGATTATGCATCTTAGTATGGTTTATGTTTTAAGAATTTTACTCCAGCATTTTATGTATGTTCATGTTCATGGGGCTAGTTGCCCGAAGGTTTATGTTTCGTGTTTAGTAGCTTCCTCTTCGTCAGTCAGAGGGTCGGGGATGTTACAGTATGGCATTAGAGCTTTGGTTGTAGCATGGGCCTGAATGGGCCATGAAAGATTAGATAGTAGAAGATGGTCACCTTCTTCCCAGCAAAGATCATAGAACTTAAAAAAAAAAAAAACTGCTTAAGTGCTGGAACCATCGGCCCATTGGGAGACTAAGTATGAAGCTCTTCCGATGTAGCGGCTCACCTACTTTGAAGGTCACCCGACAAGGGACAAACAATATTGGTTTCAGAAAATTTTCTAAGTGTTTGGCCATCGGCACATCGAAAAACTTAGACAGATGGATCTCCGATGCAGAACCCGACAATGAAATTAGTTGGACGAATCGACGACGATTAGTTGATTGCATCGCTGATGCTTAGCTAATTGAATGCCACCATTACAGATAGCTACAGGACTATCCTTCCAATGGATAGAGCCTTCGAACTTCGATGTAGTGGAGGGAAGATGTTCTGGCAGCCGATGCAATGGGAAATTTTTGAAAATTTTCTCTAAGTAACGAAATCATCGGTCATCGGAAGATGTTAGTGGTTCATGTTCCCGCCATTGTGGAAGCCTAGTGCACTAGTCTTATGATGTGGAAAAGTTCCAACTGTTGATGCTAATGTGCTTCAGTTCATCAATCAAAAAATAACATTTGATTTGATCGACGATGGACAGGAAATGGTTGAGCCGATGAAGCGGTGGAAGAAGGTAAAGACAAAGATTTTTGAAAAAAATTTCTAAGTCCGACCATCGGCGATCGGCGTAAGATAGTTGTTTCCATCACCAATGGTTAGATGAGGGAACTGCCGATGGAATACATCGAAAACATTTAGCTGATTGTGCACTCGTCGTTGCGGTAGCCTAAGACACTACCCACCCGATGGATAGTTGATTCGACGGCCGATGCGGCGGAAGATGGAGGAGGAAATTTCCAAAATTTTTCTTAGTGTTGACCTCATCGGCCATCAAGAAATGTTAGTTGTTCGGGTCGCTGATGAACATCGGAAGGAATTAGTGCTTCAAGCACCACCATTGCGGAAGCCTAGTGCACTAATCCTCTGATGGATACAGGTTCCACTTACCTATGCCATGATGATTGTGTTGCCAATCAGAGGAGAATAGTCGTTATCATCGCCGATGAATAGCAGATGGAAGAGCCAATGTGGCAGAAGACAAGGCAGGAAGAAAATTCAAAATTTTCTCTAAGGCACGAGATCATCCGCCATTGGGCAATGTTAGTGGATCGGATTGCCGATCGGAAAAGGTTCAATGAAGGTGAACCGCAGTTGTGGTTGCTTAGTCAACTATTCCGTCGATGCATTATTCTTCCACTCAACGATGCCAAGGTGTTAGTGAATTATGGTTCTGATAACTATGGTGGCGTTTAGTGCTCAGGAGTGCCAACACTGTGGAAGTATGGGGGTTTAATCCGCCGATACCAACCCATCCGATGAAACAACGAATCCGATCACCAATAAAAAATGATTAAAGATTCCACTTGGAAGAGTTAATGCCTGTGGAACCATCGTTGTGAACGTCGAAGGGACCAACCATCCGATGCGTAGGGCACCCAGCCACCGACGCAGCGGTTAACCTATGCTATCGCTAATGAAATTCAAAATGATAGATGACTAAGGACACGATATGGCAGAGGAAATTAAACAAACGGGTCGTTGATAAGACTCGAGATAATAGGCCACTACAGGCCCGATACGGCGGAAGGAAATAGATGAGCAACTCGCTGATGTAGATCGGAAGCCTAGTCGGTTCACCCACAGAAACTATAGAAACATCACTTTTCACCATTGCGGCTACTCAAGGGACTATGCACCCGATGAACAGTCAGTTTTCTCGCCGATACAGATCAGAAGTTTAGTCGTTTTTCCTGCCGAAATGCCAAAAAGAAATAAGCAAACAGATCGCCGACAAGCTAGACGTTCTGATCGCCGAAACGTCGGAAAATTAGTTGGGATGAGACCTGATTTTGACAAAGGAGAATTTTGGGTTTTTCCAGTGAAAGTTCCAGCGAATCTCAGCTGGTGTTTAGTGAAGAATTTCTCATTGGATTTTCAGCATTTTCAAGATTGAAAAGGAAGAAAACCCTGGGTGACTGAAGTTAGTATTCTTGACCAAAATTTAGTGGTGTGTCTTGCCATCATTTTTGAAATGATGTGGTTTTCACACCCGAGGTCAGAATGAAGCATGTGGATAGGAGTTGGAAAGCTTATCCAGGAAGGAACAAGGGAGAGTCACTAGAATTTGAGTGTGGTGCAGCAAAGTACTAGTTATTGCTTGAAAGAGAAATGTGTTGCTGTCAAAATGGACAAATTCAGGAATTGCATGCCTAGAGGTAGCAAGACCATGAAGTCAAACCAACTATTGTGTGGAAAAGGAGTTCCATGCAGGGATGAGGGACTTGAAAAGGGAAATTTCCATAAACCCTATCTTGCTAATTATAATTGCATTTATAAGTTTCATACATGAAATGTATGAAGATATGCCTTGCATGCATAGGATATTACATGTTGGTAAGATTAGTAAGAATTATACATGTATAATGAACCACCAATGGTAGTTATTGCATTGATGTTGGCATTATTGGAAAAACCAACGACAACATGGACATGGTTGAATATGTTGCTGATTCTAAGGAATGTGACTAGCAACCCTATGGAGAAAGGGATAAGGCAACAAGTCCAGAATTAAAAGTTGGTGAGCAAATTCTGCAAACTCCTGCAAAGGACCAACCAAATGGTAATGTCAAGGGTGTAAGTAGGACCCATGAAGGTAAGAGTTTAATTATGACAACTGCATGGAGTGGTAAAAGAAAGAGGTCTCATACCATGTGGGTATTTGAATTTTATACTGCATTCATATAGAAATGTGTCATGCCTGTATTATGTGTTGTTATGAGCGTTAGTAGCCCAAAGAAAGTAAGTACTGATGGTCTTGATTATAGCAATGCATCCTATATGAAGTAGTCATGGTTAGGCCATGCATGGTATGATTGAATGCATCGTATTCTAGAATCAATGCAAGGTAGCATTGAGTGGATATGCATCAAAAGGTTTCATAAATCTTGTGGTTATGCATTGAACATATGCATATGAAAAGTATGAGTAGATGTTGTGATGCAATGCATGAATGCATAGAGATAGTGTAAGTGTCATTATGAATAACTAATGGCTGAAATGATGAATTGATGACAATTCTGGAACCATTTCAAGGGTTGATGTGAATGCAGGATAGTAAGCGCATGAAGAGGGTAGTCATGATCAATTGGCTGCCAGAAATGCTCTATGGAAGGACAAGGTGGTATAATGATATGCTTGTGAAGTAAGGAGTATCTAAACAATTCATTTAAATTGCATAAATGATGCGAATATACCTTGCAAATGTTAGTATGACAATGATTGTGTGAAGTAAATGAGTTTTGGTAATATTGATGTGATTAACAGCTAGAAGTATTTGAATTTTATAAATTTTGAAAATGATTCAATGCTTGTTGCAGCAATGAAAAAGTTATATGCATCAAGACTTACTAAGTGTTTGGCTGACTGAGGTCCAAGTTTCAGGTAGATTGTTGGGGCATGGCAAAGTGGGTAAGACCATGAGAAAGGCCAAAATCTAATATGTGAAAGAGCCAAACCTCATGAGAAGAGTCTCATGACTGTGAAACTAGTTTGTATGCGTAATGAGTTGTAAATTTGAATTTGTGAATTTCGAATTTAAGAAATTGCTGACAACTACTAATCACTATTGGCTTGCATAAGATTGTGTTAGGAGGATGCACTGCAAGTGGGTATTCATGTTATGCTATTAAGCATAAAATTATAATGGGCATAGTGGTGCTGCTTACAAGAGACTCACAATTGAGGATCACCACATTGCCAAGCAAACCAATTTCTGTAGTAGATAGAATTGCAAATTCCTATTGAATTTAATTACTAATGTCATTCCTTGGTTATGGAACAATCAATTTGGATTGTATTATCTGATAATGATTGACTGTTTGGCTATTTGATGAATGTGCCAGGGGTACACACTATAGGAAGATCATGTCTGATGGTCTATAGGAGCCAAACTTCATGGGAATGTTTTCCCTTATCTTGGAAATGGGTT
Source organism: Pseudotsuga menziesii (assembly GCA_001517045.1). Taxonomy (NCBI): domain Eukaryota; kingdom Viridiplantae; phylum Streptophyta; class Pinopsida; order Pinales; family Pinaceae; genus Pseudotsuga; species Pseudotsuga menziesii. The sequence goes on from LPNX011038508.1 coordinate 268,376, forward strand.
TCGGGTGAAACTCCATTGGGCATTTTGGAAATGTCTCATTTGCACTACATGTTTGGTAAGCCACATGAGTGAGATAGTATAGATTATGTTGGTAAGACATTTGTGGATATGAAATGTAAAAGGGAATTGGGATGGAAAATCGAGGGACTTTCAACTCAGAGAAGGGAGCCCCCATTCCTCCTCAACGAAGGAATACTACCTCGACAAATGGATAAGTGTTTTATAACCCTAGCTAAGAATATGGATGTCAAATTGTTGAATTCAATATGCAGAACATGTTTTGATTTTATTTCCATTGTGGCAGATTGCTTGAGTATGAATAGGGCCTACATGGCACACACCAGAAAAGGGTGCACACTTTTTCAATGTCAAATCATGGAAGGTTTTTTCAATATTGATTACACCCTAGGGAGTGGACACACTCTTGGTGTCTCAATAATTGATAGTGAATGATATGAAATGTGATTACAGTTTTAGAACAATAACGCTGGTGAATATGCTTATATTGCTTGTGTTGTTAGGCTAAACAGATGTAGTCTGGTGTTGTACACTAAATGGACAATGGCTTGAGCTCATCCTACCTTCTACAGAGAAGGAGACATTCCTGAGGGACTGTCAACTCAAAGAAGGGAGTGGTCTCTCTAAAGAGCATAGAGAAGGAGACATTCCTGAGGGAATGTTAACTCAGAGAAGGGAGTGGTCTCTCCAAAGAGCAAAGAGAAGGAGACATTCCCGAGGGACTATCAACTCAGAGAAGGGAGTGGTCTCTTGTGTGATATGAGGTAGTGATATCAGAGCTCACTACTGGAAATGGGACCTGGAAATGGTCATTTATTGTTGATATAAGTGCATGTGTTATTGTTGATGGCCTGATAAACCCAACGGTGTTGGCTTGGCTGATGATTGGTTGTTGATATAAGTGCATTGCTGATATAAGTGCAGGCGATTTGTTGACGGTCTAATAAACCCAACTAAAGGTTGGCTTGACTGTGCCTGATATATGTATAAAAGGATGTTGTGAAGTAGCCGACGTGCTGGTCTAACATCCAAGTCCATAGACGATCCCAAGGCTTGCAAAGTGAAGCAGGATCATGTGGACCAACGAGGAAACACACAATACAGATAAGTATTGGATTATTTTGCAATTCTTGCTTATGAATATGCATGTGTATATGATTTGGTTATAATGTTTTAAGCTCTTGTTAAGAGATAAAAATTGATGAGAATAAACTAAACATGTTAATTTATTCAATGTCTAAATACAGGTATCGCTGGAAGTGAGGACTATGAGAGCATCCTAGGGGTGCATGTGGACATGTGACTATCCTGAAGAGCTCAGAATGAGCAATAATGAAAAAGGTGCTAGTGAGACTGTGAAGTTCCCAGCAGCTGAGACAAACCATGTGGGGAGGCTCCATGGTTGAGAGGTTTGAAATAGACCAGAGACACTAAGTGTCATGACCAAGAGGGATTGGTCCAGCATTCATGGTGAAGTGAAAGAGGCTGAGAGCATGAAAAGCCATAGCGGTGGTGTGGGTTCTAGGATGGAACAAAACAAAGAGGGGAAAATCTCTTGCTGCTCTCTCTCGCCTTTTGATTATATATATATATATATATATATATATATATATATATATATATATATATGCATTGTGAAAACAAAAGATTGTTGAATGCATGTATGACTGAAAATGGAATGTGTGTATTTTCTTAAAGTAAATTGTGAATGCTAGAATGGTTAGTTCCTTGCCCAAGAAGAGACATGAATGAGCTCATGTGCCGGTTGGGAAAGCATGAAGAATATGAAAGTCTCCTTGATGAGACTTGGACCGTCTTGCCAATTAGCCAATTAATTGTCTGATATTAATGCCTATATTATGCTTGGTCTAACATAATTTCAATGATACATTTCACAAGTGAAAAAGGTGAAATCTAGTGGTGCACCTTGATCATGGCAGCAGACCAAAAGTTGTTGGACTTGGCTGGAAGTCTCCTTCAAACAATTTCCAGGACCCAAGAGAATCTTGGAGAGATGCTCATGATATAGAAAAGGTAGAATGAGATGAACCACCAGATTTTGCAAGACTCTATTGGTTTGCAAAAGGAGGTAAAAATCCTTTTGGGAGCAATCCATAAAGGCAAGGAAGGTGGATCAATGATGGGACATTCATCCAAGCGATCCATTAAGAAATGGTCCAAGCATTAAGACTCAAAGGAAATTGAGCAGGTAAAGATGAAGCAACCAACGAAATGTTGGAAATGCGGAGGACATCATTTATGCTGGGATTGCCCAACGAGGGAACATAAAGAGGGTAGCAGCCACAAAGTTCCTCGACTTGGGGATGAGCCAAAAGCTAAGAACTAGCAGTATAAGCTTGTGGAAGCTATGGGGCTTGGTCCTGAAAGTTCAAGTAAATAATTGAACATGGGATAGATCTGCAAAATTTTGAAATTTTGGATGTGCAAATTGTATATGTATTCCTATGTATTGGAACACCAAAGATGATGTTATTCCAAGGGGGAGGGGATTGTAATGCCCTGGTTTTGACCCCATTTGCATTAAAAGGTAGATGATGTATATATTGTAATAAATCATGGTGTGGAGCTAAAGGAAAAATCCCCACCATCGATTTGGCTGTGTTATGTTTCAGCAATAGGGATCGTTGCCGATGGTATATTGTGCTATCCAGCACATTATAGTTCTGGTATCATGTAAATATGCACATCAATTAAAATAAACCTACAGCCAGCTACAACGATGCAAAATTGAATGAAAAGGGCATGATTCCTAAGGTTAAGGGGGGGTTGTCCAACCACTGGGGGGTCATTGGGAGTTTGCCATGTGTCGGCCACCCATTTAAAAAATTTTTTGTCTGTTAGTTGGGAGGAGTGATGGCGGGGAGTGGTGGGTGACAGGACTGCCAGTCCTTGCCCCATGCACACTCCACTGGTTGGCTCACTCACTCATGCTGGGGCAGGGGAACAGACTCGATTCCCATTCTCCCCACTCTTCCACAAGGGAGGGTTCTATTCACACAAAGGTAGGAGATCTCCATGGTTACCCTCATGCAGGAAGTCAGGCGGTTCCCCACTTTTGGGATGACTGTGGTCTGTTTAGTTTTTTTTCCTCATTGCTTTGTTCTTCCTCCCATATTGAGTCGTCCCGTTCACTCTCCTCACGATTTCCCCATCGTGTTGCTGAATCCTCATGCACAGGCTGGAAATGGGATGGTTTCCCTCACACAGGAGTTGGGGACTGTGATCTCACGCGGTGAGCTAGAAGGTGGCCTAAGAAGCACAATTCTGCTGTGTGTATTCTTTCCCTGTCAATACTGGGAATCCGTCTTCTCCCCATCTGTAGTGTGTAAGTTCATGCTTGTTCTCCTTATCTATTGTGGTCTACGTTTATGTTTTTCCTTTGTCCAAGATTGAGAATCAGACTTCTCCCCTATTTTGGGACTGTGTAATGTTGCCATCATTTTGATTGTGCGTTTGGGGCTGTTGTCCTCCCATGGTTTTGGGTTGCCTCTTGGTTGCTAAGGTTTCAAACATATTTTGGGATTGTTGTTGAGTTTTTTTGGCCATGCTAGGGCCAAGAACAACTCTGAAGCGTTGTTTGACCTGAATTGTGTTTCACCTTTTTTTTGGGGGCTATCATCCTGTTATCTTTACCTTCTTCACAAAGCTGTGAGCTGTTTGTTTTACTGCGGCATGCAATGGTTGGTATTTGTACTATTGAGAGTAGGATTAGAGGCTAGGTATGCTTGAGAAAAGTAGAGTTTGGAGCCACTCAGACAGACTTAGACTGCTGGATTTCTTCTCCACAACCATTGAAGAGTATTGGAAAGTGAAGTTAGGGCCTGAGGGACTATGAAGTAGAGAAAGGACTGATTCTTGGTGTCGAATGTGTGGTTGTCTTCAAAGTCAGGTTAACTTTGGTGTAGGCGTCCTTAGCTCTCCATCGAGGCCACCAGCTTAGCATTTAGCCTTTCCTAGCTCCTTGATGGCTTGATAAACCCTACTGCGTGGGATTGGATAATTTGTGTACCTTGGCTATGTGTAAGCCTGCTTTGGCCCTTACTACTTGAGGAATCATGCCCAGCTCGGGGGTGGTAGTGTTGATGAGAGATTGATGAGCACGCTAGCCTATGGTTGGGTGGAACGTTGTAGCAACATAGCTGGTTGTGGGACGAATCTTGTTTAAGATAAGTATTCTTGACTATTTCATCTCTACATTTATATTACTAATTAATGAATATAATGAACATGTGGCATCCTTGATTGAATGTATGTTTGCTTCTACTATGTATATGAAGGATTATGCATCTTAGTATGAAAGATTATGCATCTTAGTATGGTTTATGTTTTAAGAATTTTATTCCAACATTTTATGTATGTTCATGTTCATGGGGCTAGTTGCTCGGAGGTTTATGTTTGGTGTTTAGTAGCATCCTCTTCGCTGGTCAGAGGGTCGGGGACGTTACAATATGGAATAAGTGATATTGCTTGACATAACGCAAGGCTCTCTTTTTGAAACTGAGATCTTGTTTTCCTCATGTCAGATGACTGTCCATTCATGTTCCCAATTGCCTCAATAACCTTTTCAGCCCATTGAGGCCCAGGATTGGGAATAGGGACTAGATCTGGATCTGCATCCAATTAAAATTCATCTTCAATTCCATAAACCGATTCAACTTGGTTCTCTTCTTTGTATTATGAATATGAAAATTTAATGGAAATATTAACATGTGCAAAAGGTTTAGGTGAGATGAAATTACTTTCCCTTTCAAATGGAAGTTGCGATGGCATTGGATCAAGGTATGCAAGAAAGTGTGAGAATTCATATGCCTTGGAGGCATGGTTTGCAACACATTTCACTATAAGATTCCCAGTTGAGATATCTAATATCTCCACTTAGTCAGGACCAAATACCACTCACTTTGGTGAGCCTGTATGAGTCATCTGGTATATAGACAAAAAATTTGCTGCTAAGGAGGGCACATAGAGTACATTCTTGAACACTCCATGCTTTAAATGGATTGAACCCTTTCCCTCAGCTTAGACTTGAGTGTCATATTGCATATGAATAATTAGACCATCAATAAGTTGTAATAAAGAGAATGATTCTTTGGATGCAACCATGTGATTGGAGGCTCCTAAATTAATGAGGAAGGCATGTGATTTTGAAAAACTAGGCTTCAGTGCATGGCACATGTCATCATGATATTCATTCTTATCTCCATATTTGATCTTCCTTGTGCCTTTAGGGAGGGAAATAATTTTCTTCTCAAGGATTTTGTGACATCTGATCTATGGTCTTATTCATACAATATTTCTCTGTATGGTTTCCTTTCTTATAGTAGGACCACTTTAGCTTATCAAACCTTTGATGTTTGACCTTCTTAGAGTCTGAGGTCTCATATGTTGGATCAAACTCTTCCTTAGGGTCGAATTCAGTGTTCTTGTTTTCTTTTCCTTTCTGCTTCCTCCTTGCTTGTGCACTCTTTGTCTCACTGTAACACATTGAATTAAGATAAATTATTATTTCTCTTGAAATATTTTAGTTTTTAAATATTTTTGACAAGAAAGTAAAAATAGATGCAATGGATTATTCTTATTTATTAATTAAAAATACTGGAAGCAATCACAATTGAAATAGTTGTTGAAAGAGTATTTTCTTACCCATAAGGGGAAAAGACAAGTGGTGAAATCTACTAAGTGATAACTTAATATGTAGGAGGAATCCTCCCCAAAGTTAGGTCAAAACTCCTTGTGGAGTTCTAAAGAGTAGGACACTCATAAATTACCAAGTCCTAGGAAAAATATTATATAATAGTATGTCCATTTAGCAAGAAGGAGGCTAGCATTGGATGGGGAACCGATCTGTTAATGCAAGAGATGGTGCATTGATTGGATTTTTCCCTCATGGTTCAGAAAACAGGCTTGAGGGTTCTGGAGCAAGTGAAACTTGGATGGTCTAGGAGTTGGTTGGTAGGAACGACTGTTTCAATTATGTTTCCCGACAGTGATTTCAGGTTCCCTATTCTACTTTTTACTTGTTCTAGTTTTGTGTAAATAAAATTTTCAAGTTAATCATGAATCGTATCTAAATTTTTATATTAATGTTACTATGCATCTATTCCTATTATTTTCCCTACCTTATGTCATTATGTAAAGCAAAATTGTTCTTAATTTGCAGTTGTAGATTTATGTTTTTAATATATTATAACCAAATTTCTATTTGGGATTCCATACCCAAATCGAAGCTTCGTATTTAAATAAAGTGTTATCATAGATATGGATAAATGTTCTAACTAATGCTACAGATGTACTATTACAATATTTTAAATGGATTTATTTTCAACTAATATTTTATTCAAATTCGATGGTTTCCTATAGAGCTAGACTATGGCCTTTTATTCTAAACTGTAGCAAATTAAAATGCTAAGTAAAACTATACCATCACACTGTCATAGATCCTGCGTCTATGGATGGATTTCCCTAGATCTATATTGCTGACTATTTTGTTTGCAAAAGAATACATTTTCCAATATTCAAATAATAAACAAAAGAGTGCTAACAGATGTGTTTCAAAATAGAGTAAGAGCCGAGAGACTTCTTCCTTTTATTATAGAAACCAATCTATAAATCACAAAATTTATTTAGTATCACAGAAATAAAATAATACATCTCATCTATTACAAACCATCCAAACATAGATCGAGATATGTAGTAATACATTAAAACCAAAACACCCTGATCGTATTATTAAATCAACTGGTAAAACGTGTTACGACTGAAGTCAGATGGTGAATCATACATAACAAACTTGAGTTTTAGAATCGTTATTCATATTTCCCCGTCGCTTACAGATCTAGCGAATAATTACACTAGCAAATCTAGTAATATTTAAATGATTAAAAATTAAATACAATCTTAAAATGCAAACATATAGCCTCTTCTTACGGGTATCTAACCTCGAGGATTTAACTCTATTTGAAAAACGAATTAACTCCACAGATTCAAAATGGAGTTCAAAGATTTCATCACTTCATAATCATCAAACTATCCAAACATCTATTACGTGGTAGTAAGAACATTATACAATGAAATCCATCGTATAAACGATATTACGATAGGTATTATCATTTAAATGAAGGGCCAAAACCTTTAACAATGAAACCTAAACTATAAGCTGTTACAGACCTAAAGAGGGTCACATTAAAGCATGAAAAAATCGAATAAAAGTATAGGGTTCGACTCAATTCAACCACATGGGACTGGAGTGGCTGTAAGACCAATGACTATGGCATCCACTGTTCTTTTTACCATAACATACACATACAAAAATAAAATACAACAATGCTGGAACAGAGAGGTTGCAAAATCATTTTCCCTGTAGGATGAAGACCCATAATGGTTTAACAATTATACATTGCCCACTTATCTCGAAATTGTGGCAACAACCTTGTTCTCATACAACCCACAAACCCAACAAATTAACATTTAATTTACCCTTACCCCATGACTATTGGAAGACCATCGATGCATACCAAGAATCATCCACGTTAGGAGATAATAATTCAGTAAGAATTTAAATATAAGTTATTATACAAATAAATGACAAATTGTTCATGCTACGACTAGTATTACATGCTACAATATTCACACAGGGAAAAGAGTATATTTATTTATTTTTATTTTGGAAATTTATAGGTTTGTGACACTCACTATCCAAGAGAGATTGATTTGGAGAGGCTCTGAGAGCTCCCATATATATCAACTTGTCTTGTTCATGTATTAGAGACTCTATGAAGGAATCAATGGACGGAATTTCCAATTAGGAGTAGTTAGTCTCCTAGAGTGAAAGGTAGATATGAGTTATGAGAATTCTGGGCTAAGTTTGTTCAGAATTGAGAGCACCAATTTCTCATCCTTCTTGTCCATCCGACATTGCTTTCGTTGCATGACCAGTGATTTGAATTTTGAGAAAAATTACTATATAGTTTCGAAGTTGTTGGGCTATAATTATATAATATCATTCTCTAGGATATGGTCCCTTAGCTCATCCTATTTCTCAAACAAGGATTTGATCTACTACCATACTTCTCTAGAGACGTAGATGCACATGAAACCAAATTCTTCATCAAGTTTGTTTCGATACTTCAATTTTTCAAGATGTTGTTGGGGTTCAAACTCTCTTCCCATGGTGACAATGTACACACCCTTGTTGGGTAAGAAAAGATGCATATCAGCCATCCAAAAAAAATAATTGAAGGGTGTGAGGACTCTAGGTGTCAAATTTGTTGGATTCTCCATCTTACAGCTTCAAGAAACAACTAGTTCTTCATAAAATTATCAATTTACCAAAAAAACACTGCAAAACACTTCAATTCTCTATCAAACCAATTCAACCACCCTCCACTTTGACATGTGCACTTTCTTTGGGTGCATCACACCTAGTTAGAATTGTCTAGATATAATCCAGAGGGAGTAAGGAAATAATACCTAGATTTATGTAGAACCCAATTGCTTCTGGTGCATCAATGGAGGTTTCCAAGCTTTGAAGCTGGCATAGACACCTTCTTTGACACCATTTTAAATTTAATTAAGCATAGGATATTCAGGCCCACATGAATTCAATTAGCAAAGAAGGTTGCAGAAGAGAGAGAAGAATTCAGTAAAGACTGGTCAATAATTCATGGCAGATTAAACACACATGAGACCAATAATTGGAAGAATAATATTACATCCATTAATTAGTATAAAATATGTAATACAATGGTGTTACAAATAAGATATTTTGAATTCCTAAGATAGGATTCAAATATACCAACCTATAATGACTCTAGAGCTAACTTAGTGCGGGAAAATCACCACTAGAGCTCACTAATGCAACTTCAGATCACTAAATCAATTCACAACCAATTAACTGATGTAGGTAGGTGAGAAAATGTTCCCTAACTCCCTTAAATCATGAAATCTAGCTCTAGGATGAATGAGAGTGATATAACTGATGGGAAAGAGCATAACTAAACATATCTGAGTACCTACTATGGTCAACAACTGGATACTACTGGTGGCACTGAGAGTGGGTTCCTAAATTATAGGGATTGGTCCCTAGAGATCCTAAAATCATGCAAATAGACACAATGAGTGGTAGGTGGCCCCTAGGTCTGTCTCCCATGCATTAGTGAAGTGATAATGACCTATTAATCTAGGAAAAATACAAATATACTATGTGGTCAAAGGGAGGATTAATTAATAATCCTAACATCTATCATATGCATACCTCATATGCATGCTAATGATCAAAATATTAATGCATCTAGTTTTTAAATCTTGTGCAAGCAAATAGTAAAATAGAATGGAGCATTGCATACATCCCTCCTTAAAATGAAATTGTCCTAGAGTTAGAGTTGAAAGAGCATACAAGAATCACTTTAATATTAAACTGCAATCATACCTAAGTGATATTATTAACTCTTAAATTTTAAAAAACAACATACTACTTATGAATAATTAAGTATGAAACATATACAATTGCATTCAAATAATTTCTTTAAGCATAAATTTCATAAGCACACCTAGGCCCCCAAGTAGGATCACTATCTATCCTATAATCATCCTATCCATACTAACATATTTTTACTCACATCCTATCCATCCTCTACTAGAATATGTCATGGAATCAGATATACCGACCTTACCACCCACAACACCCCTAGGGAGGAAGCAACGACTATATTTATCTAAATTCCCCAGTATGAAATTGGCAGTCATCATTCCATAGCTTTGGGAGTGTGACTCACACTACCCTCCCATGAAACCAGGTTTCAGAGGATACATCGTGGGAAACACCTCCACTCCTCCTAATAGAACCAAGGTTAACACCCTCACATGGAGTCTCATTATGCAAATATTGTTCTTGGAGTTTTTTCATCTAACAATTGGTTTGGGTCATTTTGTAATTGGAAGTAACTTGTATATGTACATGTACGTAAAACACATAACATTGTTAATCCAAACATCATAACATATGTACAAATAAATACTAATCAATCCATTTGGAATTAATTGTATGTAACACATTGCTCTCGATGTCTCAACATCAGAATTGAACTTGTGTTAGAAAACATGCCTATTTTATCCAGTTGGACCTAGGGAAAGTTAGGCATGATTTAGTTGGAATTCTGGCCAAGTATGAAAAGAGTCAGGTCAGAGAAAGGAAGAAGGAAGTTGCGACAGAAGCAGCCACAGAAGAAAGAGTAGACCGAAGAAGAGGAAGTGCGATACAAGAGGAAGTGTAGCATAAGGGGAGTCCACGACAGTAGAAGAAGATCACAACAGAAAAAAGTAATGAGTAAAGGAAACAATGTGACAAGATGAGTGGCGACAGAGGAAACCATGTCAGAATATGTGCAATGATGCAATGATTAGAAAGATAAAATTCAAAAAGATCATGGGTACGAGGCCTGCTAGAGTTGGAAGAAGTCTCATGTATGAAAGCATATTTGTAATTTGGGCCTTTAGTGCCTACTGACATGTGTTTCTAGAATAGGAATGATATCCTATTGGCTAATTGTATGAAGTCAACTGAGAGAGAGATGTAAGATTCTATAAGAAGGAAGAACCCATGCTGTGTGCAGGTTACTTTATGCCTTTTTAGTTTCTTAATTGCTTACTTTCTTGCAAAGTTTCTTAAGCAATCTCTTGTTGTTTCTTAGCTAGTCTGTAAGTAGAGTCAGTTAGTTGTTGGGGAAAAGACCAGTCAAAGAAGTTTGCAGATAAGAGTGTAGAGTTATAGAGAAGATTAGGTTGATCTAGGATATTTGCAGATCAATAGTAGAGTCAAATATTCAAGAGTTGTATAGTTGTAAAGAAGTCGAGTAGATCCAGGCTATGTGCGGATCAAACAGTAGAGTCAAGTAGAGAAGAACCAACAACAGAAGAACAAAGAGCTTGAGAGGAGAGAGAAGTATGTATAGCTAAGAGAAGAACATCTAAAACATATTATTGTTGGAGACATTTACCATCATACACACTCTTTCGGTCAAATTGGCATAGTTAAACCACTATCCTAAGTTTAATTGACATCAGTGGAGCATTAATTGCCTTCATCCAGTCACACCCACGCCTTCCTACAGTCAAGGAGGCTAACTTAGCCTTCTTCTATAGTTAAGGAGGCTAACTGGAGCACTATGGGGGTGATCTGAGTGATATTAATGCACCTAATTGCTAACTGGTGGTTACTTTCAATTCAACCATTCAGTTACAGTCAGTTAAGGCGCCTCCAGTCATTAAATATATTATTTTATGATTATTTAATGATTATTTATTATTATTTAATGATCTGGAGTCAACAAGGTGCCTCCACCAACTTCTGATGGTTAGTTCAGCTTCAGTTAACCTCATCGGTGTTCACTGGAGTCATGGAGCACTAGCACTTGATGATTGGATTGCTGTGACATGTGTTTGATCTCCTTCAGTTGAGATTCAGTCATTTATTGCACTTCGACTTCAGTTAGGGTTTAGTGAGTCAATTAGGGTTTTGGTCAAGTGGTTAACTGAGTGATATTGCATGGTTAAGAGTCAGTTAAGCTAGACTCACTCACTGAATTCGAATTGTATCCTTAGGTATTCAAATTCTTCATGGAGTTAAGCCATTGCTTAGAATTGGTATTGTAACCCTTTATTGTTTATTAAATATACAGAGAGGAAACCAATTCTGGATCCAATTATTTCCAATTCATGAGTATTTGTTAATTATTCTTTGATGATTTTGATTCCTAGTTCCTAGATCATGTGCAAGAATTAATATGATATCAAATCTTACAGTGGAACAAAGAACAATCTCTCAAAAACAAGCTTTTTGACAGATTTCTCCATGAAGTTTGAGCAATAGCTCAAAAATCTAGCACTGCACTAGAAGCCAAGGCTTACCACTTAATACCCCAAGTAAAGAACTTGTTGATCAAGCTTGCTTGATTGACTATGCTGGGTGTGATGAAAGCCTAAATGTGCAGGCTGTCCGACCTTATGGTGCCGTTTTTGTTTTGATTTGCAGGTTTTATCAGGTACAACTTTGAATGGACTCATCAATCCCTCTTCTCACCCCATTCACAAGCTATTCGGAATGGAAGTTGAAGATTATTGCATCTCTGAAGAGACGAGGTCTCTATGAGGTGTCTATTGGACTTAGAAAAGAGTCTTATGAGAATGAGAATGACTGGCTAAATGACGGTGATAGAGCTTTTGGAGCAATAGGTCTGGCTTGTACTACCTTATTGATTCTGCTGAATACCCAAAGAATTTCTAGCCAATATTGGACAGAACCTTTGGCAAGCACAATGAGGATCATAATAGTACTTTGGAGATCACATCCAGCACCACAAGAGTTCTTTACTCAAAATTCTCGGTCTCTACTCTCTCTGATGAAGTTATTCAAGATGAAGATGAAGCAAAATCTTCTACACATTCAATTTGAATTGAAGAAAGTCTCCATGAAGTGACTCCTTCTCCTGATGCTTCGAAAGTTCATGAGATCTCTGATATCTCATATTCTCATATTGCTGAAATAGAAGAAGACATTCAAATCTCTGATATTGAAGAAAAATACTGCTGCACTTCCATGCAAACATTCACTGGTGATTTTCCTTTGATATATGTGCAAAATTTACCAGTAATTGCTTCCGAAAGTGAAGAGAAATTTGATTTTTCTCCCTCTAATGTTGCTGCTGGTGTGCAAATATGTAATACCTTGGATATTTTAAAAAAAATATTAGATTATAAGAGTGACACATTCACTCCCCATGATCTATATCTTCCAGCAAATTCCTGTAGGATTGCATGCACCAAAATTCAGAATTTTGAAGAAGAAGAAAACTGTGCATCTACCGTCTCGGTTGACCATAATTTTGGATCTGATATGAACCTTATTGGATATGATATGATATTATTTGGATCTGATATGATATTTATTGGTTCAAAATATCAGATTCATAAACCTTCAGTACTGCTTGTAGCTGTTCTCATCAACGGTGTGAAGAAACAAGTACCGCAAGTCTCCTTCGAAACTGCTGTTGGGGATTTGATTTGATTTCATAGTTTTGGATCTATTTTGAACTTATTTAGATATGATTTAATTTCTGATCTGATATTATTTGGTTCATATTTTAAAATCCAATATCTTTCAGTCATGCTTGTAGCTGCTCTCACCAATTCTGGTGTGAAAAATCAAGTACCGCAATTCTTCTTCAAATTTACTGCTGGGGATTTGGTGTTAGTTTCCTCTTATGAGGTTGCTGATATTTTATTTTGTGATTCATTAGCTATTTCAGAATCTATATAATATTATGGAGCTCAATCATTTTCTCTCCAGAGTCCCAGGGATTCTCTACCTTTGGTCACAAGCTCATTTCCTCACAGAACTAGTAAAGAGGAAGACATTCTGCATCCGCATGGACACTTGCTCCTAAGATTTGGGGCTGATTTTACCACTCATGGTTTTCTGTTCAAGGCTGCAACATATCAGTTTCTTGAGTGTTCCACACATGGTTCGAATCCTCAAGAACCTTTGCTCTCTCTTCAGATGATTTCAGTTGCTCTACATGGGTCCAGTTTTCACCATGCAGCTGTTTATATTTCTGATTCAGTTGAGTGCATTGTTTTTCTTCCAAAATGGAAGATTCCTCTAGACATATTCATTTAGTTTGGATTCAGAGGTTCACATGCACAGTATCAGGATGCTGCTACATAGAAGAACCAATTCTTGATTTACTGCTTAGTTTGAGGGGGGGTATTTTTCCCATGAGGTTTTCCCCGTTTCCTTGGTTATATTAAGCAGTTACTTTATTGTACAGGGTGACCTATGGCCTTAGTTGCCAGGGCCCTAGCATTTTATGCATCTATGTTTTCTAACTCTTCCTGAGTATAGCTTAAGGGGGGGTGTTGGAGACATTTACCATCATACACACTCTTTCGGTCAAATTGGCCTAGTTAAACCACTATCCTAAGTTTAATTGACATCAGTGGAGCATTAATTTCCTTCATCCAGTCACACCCATGCCTTCCTACAGTCAAGGAGGCTAACTTAGCCTTCTCCTATAGTTAAGGAGGCTAACTGGAGCACTTCAGGGGTGATCTGAGTGATATTAATGCACCTAATTGCTAACTGGTGGTTACTTTCAATTCAACCATTCAGTTACAGTCAGTTAAGGCACCTCCAGTAATTAAATATATTATTTTATGATTATTTTATGATTATTTAATGGTTATTTATTATTATTTAGTGATATAGAGTCAACAAGGTGCCTCCACCAACTTTTGATGGTTAGTTCAGCTTCAGTTAACCTCATCGGGGTTCATTGGAGTCATGGAGCATTAGCACTTGATGATTGGATTGCTATGACATGTGTTTGATCTCCTTCAGTTGAGATTCAGTAATTTATTGCACTCCGACTTCAGTTAGGGTTTGGTGAGTCAATTAGGGTTTTGGTCAAGTGGTTAATTGAGTGATATTGCATGGTTAAGAGTCAGTTAATCTAGACTTACTCACTGAATTTGAATTGTCTCCTTAGGTATTCGAATTCTTCATGGAGTTAAGCCATTGCTTAGCATTGGTATTGTAACCCTTTATTGTTTATTAAATATACAGAGAGGAAACCAATTCTGGATCCGATTATTTCCAATTCATGAGTATTTGTTAATTATTCTTTGATGATTTTGATTCCTAGTTCCTAGATCATGTGCAAGAATTAATAATTATGTGGCTTAGTGTGCAGACGAAAAGGTGTCATATATATCTCATGCTAGATGAAGAGCGCCTTTGTGGTTTTACTCGTATGGGTTTCCACATTAAATACTGTGTCAAGTGTGTAAATGACGAATGTGTTTGAGTCACATGTATGTTGTTGTTAATAAATGTTTTTGTATTTTCTTGCCATTGATTTATATGCATCTGTCACACTGTGGTATTTGGAATCACCTACACTCCATGATATTTACTGTTATAGTATCTATTGATGGTTGAAACATCTTAACTATGCATAATTGGTATAAGTAACCCACCCCCTTGGGTTCATTTGAGCGCCTTGGTAGAATTCCAAGGGAAGAGAAATCCCCCACCCAACTGCGGAAACTTGGTTTTGGAATTTACCCATAAGAGAGATATCTTGGGTGAGACTACATCTGCATCATAGGTGCTGCCGACTGATCCTTTCTATGTCGGGCAGATATCTTGGGCTTTGTTGTGCACAAGGGAAAAACTGAACTTGGATAAAAGAACATAGATAAGAAGAAAAACATCAACAAATGGTTTTGTTGTCGAGAATGTGAAACATTGTGTTGAGGGATATGTTGTGGCACACGACAAATCCTAAAATACAAGATTGGGTGGATTTTAAGGCATTAGAATTTACGCAAGAAGATATTAAAGGATATCGGTTGAATACAACAGAGTGGTTGGGATGATACCTTTATATGGATATTCATGAGATTTTATTTTCTGAGTTTACTATTGTGTTACATAAGTGGTTATCGAAGTTAGCCACTGAGTAAAGAAATTTTCAAGGAGGAGAATCGATGGAGTTGAATCCTTAGTTGATTCAGTGGATGAAGAGTGTTAGAAACCCTATGTTGAGGCCCTTGATTTTTGGGTATATAGTATTTTGCAAGGTTATATTACTAATTTTGTTGTCGACACGATATCCTCATATAGCGTGGTGGAAAGAAAATTTTTCCAAGGACCCCAAGGAAGATACTTGTCATCTTTGAAAACTTGGATAAAGATGCTTGTATGCGAAAAAAGAATCATGAGAATGTGACAGTTAGAATTACTGTGTGGATCAAATTGGATATGTCGCAGATGAAGTGTGTGAAAATGGAGCAAGCTAAGTTGAAATGTTCCTTGGTGATAGTGAAATTGAACTAGAGGTCGGGTATTTGAGAAGTGGAAAAAGGTTTCAATCAGGAAAGAGAAGACAGACTGTGACGAGAAGAGGAAGCTGTATTACAACTAGAGGAGAAGACAATGAGCTCACGTCGCATATTGATGAAGGTTCTTGTGATGAAGAAGAGGAATATCAACTGATATACTAAGAAGAAGAAGCATAAGCTCCAGACTCAGAGCACAAGTACATTAACCCTAAAACCCCATGCGCATTGCTGGAGGTAAGATCTAGAAACTCATCTCCAAGTGGTTTTGTAAATAGAAGTAGTACTGACGTTGTGAATAGCAGATAAGGGAGCCAGACTAGTCAAATTTTTTTCCCAAGCATACCAACAGTTAAGATGATGGTTGGGACTGATATTAAGTTGTCGATATTTAATGGAAATGGATTAGAATACCTAGAGTAGCATTGGTTTCTCTATGAAACTATGTGGACCGTACGAAGGGTCCAAGATGAAGCGATAAAGAAAGTGCAGCCGAGAACAACCTTGATAGGTTGTGCACTCAATTGGTATATGAATTTTTCCATAGTTTCAGTGGGAGTTGTGCAGAAAACATTGGACTAAATTTGAGTTGGAATGATAGATGAGTTCAGGAAGTTGAAATCCGAGTCACAATGCATCACAAAAAATAAATAAATAAAGAAGTTACCTACAGATTCTGTTTGGGACATTGACCAAAGATTTAAGACATTGATTGCCAAAGCAAGTTTTTAGATGTCGGACATACAACATAAGGAATGGTTCATTGTCATGTTGTTTTCACACATCTGAATCCCATTAATGCAACATAAAATAGTGTCGCAGACTAAAGCTCTGGAGACAGCCATGGAGTTAGAGTCCTCACCGATTGGAGAAGCTGGTTCAGGAATGATGAAAATTCACTCACATATAGCTAACCTTATGCTATAACTCTAAGACATTAAGAAGGGGAAAGAGATTTAGGAAGAACTATGGTATAGAAGGTGCAAAACATAAGGGCACCATAGATATAATTTCCCAGTTCTGATGAATTATGTTGTAGTAGGAGTGTCGAAACCGATAAATGCCAAACATATGCCTTGGTGTAGGATATGTCAGACATGAGGCCATCGGTAGGAATAATTATTTTACTTGAAGAATATAGTACATCGGCTAGTCTGGACTGTAAATTTTGTAAATCTATAGGACACGATGAGAAATATTGCAAAGAATTTTAGCTATTGTAGGATAATACGGTGGACACCTAATTAATGAAGAATGATGAGTATATGGAGGCTGAGTAAGCACAAGATCAATATCCACTTGCTCAACATACATCGACTCAATATCAACAACCACAGTATCCTCAAGCGTAATATCAACAAAATTAGTATCCACCGCAACAACAATACCCTCAACCTTAGGGGGTGGAAATTTTCAGGGCCGAGGACAACAACAACAAGGGGGAGGATGATTTGGTTGAGGAAGAGGTGAAGTCATATGTTATAATTGTGGAAAACTAGGACATTTTGATTGATATTTTGTTAGTCCTAGAAAGGCATGTTTGTATTGTAAAGCATTTGACCATACTATCGAATAATGTCCACAATCAATTGTGAAGCAACATGATAGAATGATTGGAAATCCCAATCATGTGCAGAATCCCAACCCAAATCCTAATTAGAACATCCAAATGATTTCTACCAAGCCAAGAGAAGCAAACATTGTTGTCATAACAAGCAGAGGTTTTGTAAATGGAGTAGACCAAGATACACATCATGGACAACCGTAAGTGTCACCGGAGACACAAAACAAAGTACCATTCGATGTCCCAAAATAAAACGAAGTATTCTTGGATGTGCGACCAGAATTTGTCAGGAAGAATCAAGTGTCAACATATGGAAGGCTGATTGTCCAAATTCCTGAGAAATTTGACTAGCTATTACAAAATCAACCAGTGGGAAAGGTTAGTAAACTTAAATATTTTTTCAAAAGTTTCTTAATGCTAATCCATAATAAAGATGTTGTTGCAGAATTGACAGCGCTGATAGAAGAAACTTAGGAAGAGAGTCAACCATGTGGGAAAAAGGTCAAAGAATGGTCTTGAATTACGAATGACCACCCAAATAGGATATTATGATATGGGTTATATTATTTTATATCTAGGATCTGATGTTAATATTTTAACAAGGAAGACATGCAAAAGCATGGGAAAAATGCGATTGGATTGGTCTCCCATTTAGCTCAGGATAGAAAACCAGTCTAAGGTCCTACCTATTGGTCAACTGACTTAAGTACCTGTTGAGGCAGAGGTCCTGAGAACATATTCATATTTTGAAGTGATCAACATTGTCAATGATACAAACCCATATCCTACACTTTTGGGAATTGACTGGGAAATAGACAATCCGACCATCATAAACTTCAAGTGACAGATATTGTCATTTGAAGATTCACAGATAAGGGTGGTAGTGCCAAAGGATCCATTGGAAGGACAAAGATATGTTGAACCACTACACAGTGAAGGACAAGGTGATTACCAGGATAATATATATAACATCATGTCTTCAAGAAATGAATATATGCATCCAACAGCTGTCGGAAAGCTAAGTTGGTGGAGTGTTAGCTCCTGTACATCTGATTTAGGTGAAGCATTAGGAAATTGGTAGAATCAGATGCATGAAGTATTCATGGGAAGAGGAAAAATAATTAAACAATCTATGCAAGGGGTAGGAGCTGAGACAAGAGAGATACCTACATATGAAGGTTTACCTAACCTTGAGTCTTTTGTAGCAGAATCTGAAGAAAAAATTACAGAATCACAACAATTTTCCACCCTAGCCATTGTGCTTAAAGCTACGCCTGTTAGATGGTGGCTTACACATAAACAATCCATCTGTGAATGGATACAATGTAGAATATTTCTAGAGATCAGATTTGGAGAAGACATCAGTTATAATACTTGAAAATTTACAGGATTGACAGATCCTGTAGAACATATTGAGTATTGTCATGTGACATGGCAGGCATATTCGTGACAAGAATGGGTTCATCATTTTATACATACATTGGATATGATACCAAGGAATTGGTATACATTAGTAGAGTTGCGACGAGGAACTCTTGATTGGGAAGAGATAGCTACTAGATTTACACATACATTTTAGTTTGTAGATGACCATCCTTCGATTTATATTGCATTGCAAGTGATGAAAACAAAGATATATGAAGAAATACCTATTGCAGCGACAAATTTCGACCAATGCAGTGTGACAATCCACCATTGGATGGAATTTTACAACATGATGGGAGAACCTGATGATGAAGACCCCCTCAATGTAAACATACCTGAGTCAAAAGGTATGCACACAGTGTAGGGACTTGGTATTTCTAGAGACCAATTCTTGAGTGCACTCAAAATCAAGAAATTTAATATTGGTTCGACAAAAAATCCAAAGTTCGCCAATATTGGATATTATTGGGATGATGAGACTTTAGGAAAGATCATTGATTTATTCCATGAGTTTCAGGATTTGTTCCCTACCAATTTTTCAGAGATGGATGGATAGTCAGAGATCTGGGAAAATGAAAATAACTTTGAGGCTCGACGCAAAACCGGCCAAGTAGCAACCGTACATACTGAATCTGCGCTATAAATAAAAGGTCAAGAATAATTTGGAATGAATGGTAGACACAGGTATTATAGATCCTGTTGAAGAATCACAATGGATCAGTCTAATAGTAGTACAAGACAAAAAGGATACAGGTGAAGAAAGAATTTGTGTTGACCTAAGAAAACTCAACGATGCTTTCTTACATGATCCATTTCCGACTCCATTTATAGATGAAGTTCTAAAGAGTGTTGGAGGTCAAGAAATGTACTCGTTCACTGATGGATTTCATGGTTACCATCAGATCATAATTGCGAAGGAACACTGATACAATACTACCTTTGCAATGGATTGGGGATGTTTTCAATATATGGTAATTCCCTTTGGACTTAAGAATGCTCCCACGATTTTTCCTAGAATAGTAGTTGTTGTTTTTAAAGATTTCATTCACAAATTTCTTAAAGTATACTTCGAGGATTGGACAGTATTTGGGCTCATAAAAGTCCATATTCAAATATCCTTAGAATGATCCTAGAACGTTGTCGCCCGTATCAAATTTCATTAAAGTTTAAGAAATGCATATTTTGTGCCCCATTTGGAGCCTTGTTGGGCCATGTGGTATTTCGCAATGGAATTTTAGTCGACCTGACTAAAATTTCCATCATTCTTGACCTACCAGCACCTAATACAATCAAGCAGTTGAGAGAAACACTGGAACACACTGGATACTACATAAAATTTATTAAGGGATATGCAGAGGTGACAACTTTGATGGAAAAATTGTTGAAAAATATGTTAGGTTCCGTTGGATGGAGAGGTTCCAAGAGAGTCTGGACACATTGAATAATAGTATGTCTACAAATCCCATACATGTATTCCTAGATTGAAAAAGGGAATTCCATGTTCATGTCGATGCATCATTTGTCGCGCTTGGCATGGTACTAACACAACCAAGAGAAGGTTTGATTGACCATCCTACTGAATTTTGTAGAAGGAAGTCGTCAACTGTAGAAAATAATTATACCACGACAAAAAGAGAAGGGTTAGCGATGGTATAATTTATGTAGAAGTTTAGACTATACTTATTGGGAGGATATTTCAAGATGTACACAGAACATTCCTCATTGAAACACCTGGTCAATAAGACAGTTCTGGAAGGGGAAGATCTGCTACTGGATACTCCTCTTTCAAGAATTTTTTTTCAAGTAGTTATTAAACCCAATCAATTAAACTTGGGACCAGACCATATTTCAAGGATTGAAAGTGGTGAAGAACCTAGTAATCTAGAGGATAATATCCCTGATGTGCAATTGTTTGTGATAACCATGTTTGATGATCAGTACAAAGATAACATACAATTTTTTAGTATGGTTTATGCACCAACTAAATTCAACACTACGCAGAAGAAGAAATTGGTTTTGTGAGCTGCGGATTTCTAGTTGATCGCTGGAAAATGTATAAGATGGGCCCCGATGAGATTCTTCGTTGTTGTGTGTTGGAACATGAGCAATCGATGATATTAAATGAAGCACATGCTATTGTTGCAGGAGTCCATTACACTAGAAAATTTACGGTGCACAATATTTTACAAGCAGGATTGTGGTGGCCCTCCATGCATGCAGATGCCCAAGATTATTGTCGCAGCTATGTATCTGCTAAAGAACCGGAAATTCATCACGATGGGATGAAATTCCATTAGTACCTCAAGTAACATTGTAGGAATTTGATATATGAGTCGTTGACTTTGTGGGCCCTATTAGTCTGAAAATAAAGCACATAGGTGCATGCTATATTATTACTGTGACTGATTAATTAACCATATGGGCTGAAGAAGTGTTAGTAAAGGATTGTATTGTTGAGACTGCAGTGAATTTTTTATTTGAAAATGTCATGACAAGATTTAGTTTCCCAAATATTTTAATAAGTGGTCAAGGTACGCACTTTATTAACTGGTTAATGAAGAAATTATGGAAGAATTTCATATTCAACATAGAAAAAAAAATGCCATATCACCCTCAAGCGAATGGTGTTGTTGAGGCCTTTAACAAAATCATGGAAAATGCATTGACAAAGATTTGTAATATTCAAAGAGATGACTAGGATCAGAAAATTTCCATAGTATTATGGGCATATCATATGACTTGTAAGAAATTGACAGGCCACACTCCATTTTGCTTGGTATATGGGTAGGAAGCTATGATGACGATTGAGTACATTGTATGGAGTCTAAGAATTGATGTGATCACATATATGAAAGATGTTGATGTTGTCGATGAGATATTATTTCAACTCGTGCAATTCGAAGAAGAATGTTTTGTCGCAGGGTATCACCAAAACATTGAGAAAGAAAGACAGAAAATATGGCATGATCACCACAATAAGAACTATCAATTTTAGGTTGAAGTACTTATTCTTATGTATCACAACAGTTTTTTCAAACATATGGGAAACTTAAGAACATATTGGTTAGGACTATATATTATCGAAGAGATCACTAATGGATGAGCTTTTAAATTGAAAAAACTAGATGGAACATTAGTCAGAGGACTGATAAACGGAAATCGACTGAAATCGTATCACGATAGCAGCAACTTACATAATAGTAATAATAAATAAATAAGACAAGAGAGGTTTTTGGTCGCATACTGCTAGTCTGTCATAGAAAGAGAACAAGAAAGACAAAGGAAAACATAAACACTTTTGATATTTTTATGCAATTGTTGGTCGCGGACTACTAGTTTCTTGTAGTAAGAAGAAAAACTTGCACAGAGTTGGTGTCTCGCACTGATCATAAATTCAGGGCGAAGACACTTAGGTTGTCGCAAGAAAAGGAAATTTGTCAAAAGAGGAATATAGGTCATAGTGAGTGCAATGTTGTTGCAAGAAAAGAAAATATGTCAAAGGAGAAATACAGGTTGCAAAGAGTATGACATTGTCGCAACGAATACTCGTATAGTGGAAGTGACAACCAGAGGACATTAATTCCAAAATATTGAGAGATTTTGGCAGCATACTTTTAAGTCACTTCTGTTATGATTGCAATGATGTCACAACAGAAAGTGGCAGGTTACATGGCAGGTTCTGTATGATGATTCAAAAAGGTTATCCACTTGATGGATAATGTTGTCACTATTCCACTCGATGTTTGCACGTGTGAAGGTTTGGCATATTGAACGAGTAGGTATTACCTGCATTCACCCTTCACTTTAAATTTACAATGATGTGCTTGAATGAGGAAATCCTCTCTACAACTCCCAAGGCTGAAGTAAGTTAGTTGGTTACTGAGATGTGGTTACTATAAATCCTCGTGACATTGCACTCGTAGGCTCCACCATTGAAGCTATGTTATCTATGTTAATGATGGAAGATGCTACCGTATATGTTCCACTGCATGTAGGGATGGGATTGGAAACTGATCAAGTTCCAGTCATCCCTGAGATATGGATACTAACTGACCTAATAGGGTTGTCAATGAAGAAGCGTTCTGGTTCTCGCAAGAGTAAAGTTGTCTCAACACTGTCGACAGAGGATGAAGAAGTAGTGGTTGAAATTCGGTTTCCAAATGTCGTTCCACCTTAACCATTGGATAGACTTATGGAACAATTCACCAGAGTGCACTGTAGACATTGGTATAACTCATCGATCTGCACCAGATTTTCGATAACGACAAATAGAGATAACGAACATCATCATCGCCATCATTTGTACAAGAAGCTCCAGATATAGTTGGTGATGGTGTTTAATCAAAGAAAATGAGATGGCTGATTTCTATTGAAAAAA
The DNA here is from genome assembly GCA_001517045.1 of Pseudotsuga menziesii. NCBI lineage: Eukaryota > Viridiplantae > Streptophyta > Pinopsida > Pinales > Pinaceae > Pseudotsuga > Pseudotsuga menziesii. Next base: position 291,676 of record LPNX011038508.1, read on the forward strand.
GGAAGACATCGACGAAATGACATATTTATCGGTGAAGAAAAGGAAGACGTCGATGAGATGGCATATTTCATCATCGAAGAAACAGAGAAGATGATTAGACAATGAAATTCAATGGCGATGAAGAAGAAGTTGATCAACATGATCGTCCTATGAGAGGAAAGAAGCCAAAGAAAAGAATGCCTAGGAAAGCACTTGGGATTTCGTCTTCAGCTTTCATAAACGGTGATGTCGATGAATGTTTCCATATCGTTCATCCATCTGATCTAAAACAATAACTTTACATGATAGAAGAAATAAGGAAAAAAGCTGCAGACGTTGTGAATAGAATTGAAGAAGCAGAGTCATCTTGTGGCAAGGCCATCGACCAAATATTTCAGTCTTGGGAAGCATTGATCGATGACGAAAAACTAGAGAAAGTCACAAAGGATTTGTGCATAGTTGAGACAGAAGTAACTCAGCTGAAGAATGAGATGAAAAAGTTACCCTTATCAAAAAAGATGGCTAAGGAAACATAAATGAAGAAGATCCAATAGCAAGTGACAGTGTTGTGCAAGCAACAACAATAAATGGCCAAATAAATTCAAAGAGTTGCAGTATGAAGCAGAGCAAATTACATGCATTATCCAGCATGCACATCAGAGGGTGCAATGAGTAGTGGAAGTAGCAAAGTTCGTACAGTTGGAACACCTCAGTTCTATCCTTATGGAAAAGTTACAGAAAGCGGAGGAATATGTGCGACGAGAGACATAAGAGATCCTGAAAATATTCCAAGATTTTCAAGGTAAAATCGTCCCAAATGCAGAAGTGGAAGAATATTCTTGCCGGGCTCAGGATGAGCCATAGATGAGCGTTGGGGGCCTATTGTACCTAGGAGAAGTTAGGATGAATTCAGTGGGAATTCTGGCCAAGTATGAAAAGAGTCAGGTAGGAGAAAGGAAGAAGGAAGCTGTGACAAAAGAAATCGCTGAAGAAAGAGTAGATGGAAAAAGAGGAAGTGCAATAGAAGGGGATTTCATGATAGTAGAATAGCTCGCGACAGAAGAAAAAGATGTGAGCTCCTATGTAAACCAACGTCTTGGTAAATCACTATATATAGTTTCTTTCGTTACCATTATGACATAAAACATCGCTAAGATCAAATCCTCCTTGGGTGCTACCATACCCCTATACTTATATTTACAATTCAATACTCACTTATTGTTTAGCTATACATACAACTTACTTCTCCATTTAAAATAAGATTTATTGAAGCCTTCTAACTCACTTACTAAGAGAGTACGACCCCTATGTTATATGTCTCACACTCCACTTTTCCAATAGTCTCCTTCCTAGATATGAGCTTATTTTATTATGTCCCTCTACTTTAATACATATCAACTTGCACTTTAACGATTAAAGAAGTTCAATTTTAGTCTTCACTTGAATTGTTGGATTCCATGCCCTATTACTTAATAATTTAAATAAGGATACACTATAATTGTTACCTTTACCACAACATTTCATATCAAAATTTTGAATGGAATTATATAGTTTTGAGTCATGAAGGAAGTCTTATTAGTCCTTGCCCTTTGGCTAGCAGGGACTCTATGAATCGGCTTGTCGCTATTTCTATTAGTCCCTGCACTAAAACCAAGTATTTAACAAAAGTTTTCTTTGCATCTTGTTTTTCAGCATTCATTTCACCTTTATTTCAGCCAATTAAAATGTTTGAACTTTTATATTATCCAATAGAGTTTTTTGTGTTCTTATTTGGCCTCATCCCAAGGCAAAGGATGAGGAAAATATATTTTTGAAGCTTTTATCATATGTTTGGAGAGCATGGATATTGAATATTATCCAAATTCTAAGTAATGGTAGATATTACTCTAGCATTAATCAGTGAATATTTAATGTTTTAGCTTTGCATTTAACTATAACGATAAACAAAATTATAATGTAAACTTGGCATGCTAGCCATGTGTGGCTTTTGCATGCTATCCGTGTGTTTATGCTCATGCACCCATTTGTACATAAACTTGGCATGCTAGCCATGTGTGGCTTTTGCATACTATCCATGTGTTTATGCTCATGCCCCTGTTTGTACATGCTCCTGCAATTCCACATCGTATGCTCATGCAGCAGTATGCATCCATGTGTGCATTCTTTGTAGCCGTGTGTGCATGCTTTGTTAAGTGCAACATGCTTTGTTAACTGGGATGCCACAAATTACCTAGCCATCCATCTCTTAATTTGCATCTCTTCCTTTTATCTTTTCCTAAGAGATTTGCATCTCTTACTTTTATCTTTGCCTTCTATATGAGGCGTTCTATGCCTTCTCCATTCTCTATTGGAAAACTAGAACATCTCACATCTCTTGCATGGAAGAACCAAGAACCAACTTAACTTCTGGGAGTCCCTGGACTCCTATGAAGACTGCCAACACAGGTATTTCATATTCAGCTATAGTGCTTTTTTCAACTATTATTGTTATTTGAATTGGCAACTTAATGAATTTATTTCAAATAATGAATGAAGGTACAACATAATGAAATTAAATTAGAGACATACCAGTGAATTCTGGCATTGTATTAGACTTACTTGACTCCAAACTAAACTAGGAAGCTGCTACTCAACAGGAGCTGAAAAGCCAAGGAAGAGGAACGACCACAACTACTACCTAAAAATATATGAAAACTACAAATATTGGGGACAATATATGAAAAATACAAATATTGGGGACAAGGATCGAGTCCGCATTCTTCCCCACTGCAAAGATTTCTTTCATTTTTCTTGTATTGATCATTGGATTCTTTCATATACTGCAATCAGCTTTTTATGCCCTTTGTGCAGAGCCACTATCATTAGTTTATGTTAACTTTCAATCTAATACAAGCCTACTTCAGCTTCGTTGGGTTTTAAGCTGGATGAACATACTTCAGCTTCATAGCCTACTACGAAGAGGCCTCCAAAGCGTCAAAGCGGAGTGATGTATCTCATACAAGGCTCTCCCACTAGCAGCAGTTTCAGATCCTCCAGCATAAGTCGAGTCAGTCGAATCAGCCAGCAAGCAATCAAGAAAGTCCGGTTCTTTCTTTCTTCTCCCAGCCATCCAGGGGTCGAATCAGCCAACAAGTAATCAAGCAAGCTCCGTTCTTTCTTTCTTCTCCCAGCCATCCAGGGGTTTTCTCTTTCTTCTGTCCAGGCAGGTGTAGCCGGTTCAGGCCAGCCACGGGTTTTCGAGGTTCTTTCTCTAGGTGTAAATTGTGGAATGATTGATAGATCTCCTCATCACCCTAAAGATTAATTTTTAGCTCCATATTTTTACAAATTCAGAAAATTTTAGTTATTTATGAAAAAAGATTACCAATTAACATTGATATGGGTAACTTACAGGAAACCACGTCTGTTCTTAGATATCCAGTTCCTGAGAAGTCCCGCTCTCTGCCTGCGACTGAACAAGCATCTTTCATGACCTCGTTTGTGCATTGTGTGAGATGGACGAGGATGGGTAGATCTTCACGGGGCTGAGGGCCTTCCAATATGCAGGTAGATTCATCATAAAGGTGGTGGAAAGTGTCTACAGGTGGATTTGCATTACTCCAGTGGCTTTGATGCAAAAAAGCATAACAAAACATGCAAATAGGCCTCCAAGCAGATTCAACTGGCTATGTACTTCTTGAAACTGTGTTTACTGAAAAAAAAATTTGTAAGGCAGAATCGAAAAATTGCCCATTTGGCTTGAGCATAGGCGATGAGATTTTAATCTATGAGCCAAGAATTTGTGAATAACCTAACTACTTAACTACTAGAAAATACTGCTTTTTCATATGAGCAAAATAAAAGATGGATCAATGAGAATCTTTAAAAATTAAATTATGAGTTTTTAGAGCTTGAGATCCTTACCTTTCAAACGAAACAACCGCTGCCTAAAGTGACGCCCAACCCCACTTTTTTTATCCTTCTTGCATAAAGGATATGAGACCATCAGAATATGGTCGCCGCTTCATGGTTGGAAATGCAGTTTTTCTCTGCTTTCTCAAGCACCTCAAAAAATAGGATACAAGCCATAATATTCTTGTTTTGAAACCTCCATTTCACTATAATACATGATATATCAAATAAATTGCAACCTGTATCATCACTTAGGATTTCNACCTCCAAAAATAGGATACAAGCCATAATATTCTTGTTTTGAAACCTCCATTTCACTATAATACATGATATATCAAATAAATTGCAACCTGTATCATCACTTAGGATTTCCATTTTCTCTAGGAACAATTAAGAAAATGTAGGTCCTAATAACCCTGGACCTTTCATGGAAGTAAACTTTTTATCCATGGAGCATAATTAGGCTTGAAAAATGAGAAAAACCAAGCACTCTCGTTAGGATTGAAACAAAGGTCTTCAACACGAATGTGAAACAAAGTTCTTCCACAATGAATGCCTGTGGATGCGTTGTCTTCTTTTTTCTTCCTTCAAAACCCAGGCAATGGTTAAAAATATTTCATTACAATGAACATCACAATGACTCGCTAAAGACGAAACTACTCAAACTAACTCCGACCAGGTTCTGGGGATGGGCTGTAACAGCTGTTGTCCATGTATCATGGACAATGTAAAGCAGCTTGCATGCGTTCTTGATGCCACATTGATTCTTGTTTTATAAATGATAACTTAGTATAATGTGCTTCTTCCACAAGTGGCACTTAAATCTTCACGCCAACTTAGGGCATTGTGTTGTATTAGGAATCTTCACGCCAACTTAGGGCACTGTGTTGTATTAGGTTTGGTTTGGTTGGGAACAAATTGCAACTAAATCTGCTACAGGCATAGGCTTTTGGAACAGGCTTTGCAACTAGGGATAGAAACTAAGTGAGGTAGTGGTCCTAGCTGTGGATCTACCGCCCCGTGCCACTAATACCTTGCTATCGTTCATACAAAGTTGATCAATTAAACATAGATTTAAAGGAGCAAAAATATTAATTAAAGTATTGAATTGAGATAATTAACGAGGTCCATGAGTGGTAAATAACATAACAAATATTTTCGCTGTCATTTTCAGATCTATGCAACTTTGGGCGCATGGCAATATTTCCTTGTTATATATATACTTTACTTAGTGTAAACAGAAGCAAAGCCCATCAATAGCCAAGTGGAAGCATCAAATAGAGAAAGAACAAAGAAACATGCATAAACAATAGCATAGCTACCAACAACGAAAGAAGCAAGGGTGAAGAATTATACATCGATTAAGCAAAGGATTCTATAGTAGCGAAGGCATAAGTAGAGGAGGTAGATAAAAAGTGAAGTTGGGGACAAAGACAAAGATAGAGGTGGCAACAACGAGCGATTTGGTAATCAATCCACAACGTTGGCATTTGCTCTTATAATCTTCTCTTTAATATCAATTTCAATCGCATTAGATAAGGATGTAGACGGAATTTTCAAATTACTCAGGGACTACTTCTCAGGATTTTGACAATGAGTGTCAATGTAGATTATCTTTGCAATAGCTAAGGAAACATCGATCCTTCGAGTTTAATGGCTTGGCAACGTAATGTCAAACAATAATTTTAGGCCCGCGATTTTGGTGGTATTCTATGGTGTATTCTCTCTCCTGGTGAAACATGTTGTAAACACAGACAGTATTCCATGAAAATATTGGGAAAGTATTGTGGTGGGGCTCAAGAAGCAATCGAAACAATCACTCCTAATTTGTGAAAACCTCACACACTAGGAAGACGTGTCCTGAGCGGTATCTTCCTTCCTCCTTACGCGTATTGTTTCTTCTTGGGTGCCGTGGATTGGGCGGGTTGAATGTCGGACTGAAAATATTGGGAAAGTATTGTGGTGGGGCTCAAGAAGCAATCGAAACAATCACTCCTAATTTGTGAAAACCTCACACACTAGGAAGACGTGTCCTGAGCGGTATCTTCCTTCCTCCTTACGCGTATTGTTTCTTCTTGGGTGCCGTGGATTGGGCGGGTTGAATGTCGGACTGTGTAATGCAGTGTAATACTGGGAGAATGAAGGGAAAAAAGCGGGGCTCGATACTATAGCTGGGGAATGCTGCGTGAGATTGGCTCTTTTATCGGAACGTGAGAAGGGTAGTTGATTGGCACGCTAGGTGGTAATGAGGGGGATGCTCTATTTATTGGAAGATGTATCAGTTGGCACGCCTCTCTCGTAAGATGGGGCTGTTGCGGATTGAACGTAATGCTTAAGGCGTACTGGGTAATGCTGGGTAACACTTCTATTTTAAAAAGGGTCATTTTATCAGCTTGCCTTATAGACCTTATAATGCATTACAATTGGCTCGGCAACATCAAAATAAAAACAATTGATATTACAAATAGATTGTAAGTATATATATATAACAAATTAGCTATGTGTGATTGTATATGGCTCAATGTGTAAGAAGGCTAAACTGTGTAACTCCGAAGAGAATACTCGAGTGGAAAGAGTCTTTAGGTTGCTTAATGTGTGTAAGTGGGAAAACACATGTGATGAAAGAAAATTGTTTTGTTGCAATTAAGTAAAGTGCTCAAAACAAGATAATGGAAATTGTAACTTGAGCTCTAAAAATACTAATGATGCTTGCAAAAATAAATTCTAAGTGTGCAATGGAGGTATTTCACACTTCACTCCCTTTTTCGATTCATATAAATCATGAAGAGCATACTTCGGGACAGAATATTGTTTAGAGTTTTGCTTGTGTGCAAAAAATGGATTTTACACTACTTGACCTAAAGATGTTTAAGTAAAGCAAATAAACATAAGATATTTTGAATACTAGTGACAATAATGAGGTCCTTGGGGAGCCTCAAGGTTGGTTACCTAAGTAGATTTTGAAGGATGACCCCTTTACTTCCTAATCTTAGTCTAGATTGGCTAATTACTAAAGAAACAAGTAACTATTACAAGATTACTTAGTTCTAGTTCATTAGTGAGCAACAATTGGGATGCAGATTGTTGAATGGAAAGATAAAAAGAAAAGAAATAACAATCAATGGGAAAATAAATTTATAGTTGCAACAAAAACACTCATTGGAGAGTTGTAGAATGGGAACAATGAGAGAAAATTTCATTGTAGTGGGTTAGACGAACCTCTGCTGGAAGTCTGTTAAGATGAACTGGTAGTGCGTTTGTCAAAAAAGTATGTGTGATGTAAATGTGTCTAAGATGCTAGGAATTGTGCATATAATAAAATGTTTTAACCAACCAAATGGGGGATGATTTCTTGGGATGAGAGGAATAGTACTCTTCACTTGCAAACCAAAATATACCGAAAATCAACCATTCTACAAACAACAACCTAAGTAAATAGATATGATAGAAACATGACCTATGGTCGCCATCAATACTATTCTGGTAAATATTACACAAGAGTTCTTTCCCACTTTGGGAAGGGGGAAGGCCTTGTAGGCTGCAGCAAGGCCTCATTATTTGGATCCCATTTTGGGTTGGATTGTGATTATATAATGACCCAAGTGATTCTAAAAAATATTGTTCGTGAAAAATCAAACAAAAATAGGAAAATGATAACAAAACCAAATAAAATTCCAAAGGGAGTAAAGGATGAAAACATGGACAATCAATGTGAGCCAAAACACTTGTATATTTCCCAATGGTCAAACTAGTACAACACCTTGGAGATGTGAGCTAAAAAGGAGGAAAATAATATTCCTAAGGGAGTCCTTTTTTGTCCAAACTTGTTTAAAAAATGGTTAAGGAACCAAATGAGAAGAACACTTGTCCCTTTGAGGAAGGAGGCAACTAAGATTTGGCCCATGCTTGATAAGAGATAAGAGGTGAGATATTAGGAATCTCAATCACAATTGAAATAGCATAACCTTACTCAAAAAATTTTCTTCCAATAAGCATGCCCATGGATTTGTTTTATAGGCCAAGAGGTGACCAAGAAATAAAAAGATCATAATGTAAGCCCAATAATCCATGTTTTGGCTCCAAAGTAATCCAAGAGGCCATTTAAGGAAACCAAGTGTGTGGAGAATAAAAATTCAAACTCATTTGAGTAAGTGGAGCTTTCATGATCCTTCAATGCATTGCTGGTGGGTGAGATCCTACCATTTGTGTCATCCGCCCAGATCAAGAAGGAAAATTTTCACTATAATGCGAGTGTTGTTTTGGAGATGCATGTAGCATGTATTAATAGAGTTTTACCTATGTGGTTATGACATTTGATTGCTTTGGGGTCATTTTGGTCTCAATATGCTCTTTGGATATTGTGAATATGTCTTCAGTTGGATGCATGTTGTATATTGATGATGCTTTACCATGTGATTCATGAAATTGTTGCAGATGTGCGAATTTTTTGTGATAATAGGGTCATTAGAGGTTATTTATCATGTTTTGATTAAAGAATGTGGCGCAACTAAAGGAATTGACAATTCACTCAAGCTTGAGGAATAAGGGATTTATATTTACCCTAACCTCAATTTGATATTAAAAACAATTTTATAGGAGATAAATTTTAGGAAATGTTTTTATTTTGAAAAGATGCTTAACCTGCAATTACAACCTACACAGCACACATTAGAAAGAAGTGGATGCATTCCTGGTGTTGTGTTGTGTCAATATTTCTAACATTGATTACACCCCAAGGGGATGGATGCATTCTTGGTGCTTTAATGTTGAGAAGGGGAGTTTTACATAAAAATATGTTCTTAGTTTTTTAATAATACATTTTGATAATGTATGATACTGATGAGCCTGGTTCGTCACTTGGTGTTTGTCCAGGTACTAAAATACAAAATTGATGCTTTCTTGTTGGATATGAGAAGTGAAGAAAAAGATAAAATATAAAGGAGAAGAAGGATATGCAATCCAATGATGGATTTCCTTTGACATATTGCATTGAGGATGTGTTTCCTTTGATCAAAGAATATGTAAGACAAGGTTGGGTTTCCTTTGGTAGATTGCATTGAGGATCATTTTCCTCTTATCAAAGATACACAAGACAAGGATGGTTTTCCTTTGGAATATTGCATTGAGGATGTGTTTACTATTATTAAAGCTATGAAATCCAAGGATGGATTTCCTTTGATTTCTTTCAATAATTTTGTGGACCGGTGGCGGTCTTGTTAGCTAAGGGTCCTCTTAGAAAATCATGGGGAAATGCCCAAACTATGAGACCTTGGAAAAAATTTAGATGTGAAGTGTTATAGGTGGATTAATGATTAGGTGAGATGACCTCCTACAATTATAAGTTAAAGAGACCGAGGATCAGGAAAGGCAATATAGTTGTGGAGCTCTTGACGATGATAAGGTTGGAGGGGGAAACTCTTACTCTTATTTTTCCTATTTTTTCCATTGATTTTGAGGAAAAGAGAGATGGTGATATGCATTCACAGATGAAATTTTGTTGTGTTATGTTAAATTTATTGAAATAAACAATAAAAAATAAATATAGTAAAATATCCATAAAAGAAAGGGAGATAAATGTATTCATCCTATGCATTTGTTGGGTTAAGCATGAAACACATGGAAGTATTATGAACAAAGCATGGAAATTCTTAGTAATTTAAGTAAATGAAATGACTGATTTTAATATATATGTTCATGTTTAGACTAATGAAAATTCCTGTTGATGGATTTCAGGGGTAGGTTTTAAACCAAACCAAGTGTAGTTATTAAAGACATAGGTGAAATCTCTCATAGTAAGAGAATACTGGAGGTCCAAGCCAGCAGGAGCAACATGAAGAGGCCAAAGAACCTATCCCAAAAAATTCAATTTGAAAGATGAAATGCAGAAAAGGACCCTACAACATTTGTAAATAAGTTTGGAAATTCTGTTCATGTGTTTTGAACAACAAAACACTAAGGATGATGTTGAATTTAAGGGGGAGGGGAATGTAACACCTCTAGTCAAGATCCCATGAAATAATTAAATTATGATGTAATAATCATTATGCCATATTGGTATGGCATAAAAAATGTACATTTTGACTTATTTAATAATAAAAATACATAACTGGTTTCGGTAGTGGAAAAATGATGGAGAGATGGGGGACAGGTGAATTCACTAATGAGAGGTAAGGGTGTTAGTATCTAACCATGTTACTACCTTGAGTACCTAAAGGGGAGATCCTTTGCCTTATTTAATCCTAATCCATTTTATTTAAGTTAAATATATTTAAGTATTAATTATGGTTAAGGTTGTTTAAGTGTGTTTGGGAAAAGTTGCACCATGTGCCCTGGAAAATCCATGCATAGGATTGTGACATTTGTTTCATCTTGGGGCAAGGTGGTAGACGAGGATGTCAATAGGTGTCTATGCATAAGGGGGGAGAAAGGTGAACATGGAATAGGGGGGAATATGTATATAGAATAGGTTGTGGTCGAATTCAAATCATATTGTGATGATCCAAGTTGAACCAATAGAGGAAGTATAACTGAAAGCATGAACCTGTGGAATCCAAAAATTTAAACTGTTTGGTCAATTTTTTATCCTTGAACCATTTTTAGCTAAGCCTATGCTTGAATACTTGGTTTTCATCAACAAGATGGTGAATTATTGCATGAATCATTATGGTAGAATACTTGGGCATTGGACAACAATGGTGGGTTTTCACTATGGGTCTATTGGAAATACATCAGAGGGGGAATTATGTGGTTTGGCATGGAATTAGTTGTATCCTAACTTTACTGGATGCTTATGAGATTGAGTTTAATTACTTTGAACTATGAGGATTGATGAATGATAACTCTTGTATTGGAATTAAATTCGGTTAAAGGGGGAGAGTCTCCTAGTGAATTTACAAGTTCCATCTAGGGGGTGGTGTTGGTAGGGGTTTTGGTAAGTGAGTTGCGTAGTGTCACGGCAGCTGCACAACCTCACGTGGTTCAGCGCAAGGCCAGACCAGCATGATGGGCAGAAGAATAACCGATTTTAATATTTTATTTACTATTTGACCAAGTTTTGTTGCAATAGGTCATTAGGGGTTATAAGTTAGTTAGAAGTGGACCCTCAATGAAAAGGCACAAGCCTATTTATAGATCTAGTTTTGCAAGAAAAGAGGAGAGGGGAAGAAGGATTATGATCATCATAGGAGAATCGCATCAGAGGATAATTATTGCCTAAGGTCTAGTGCGATTTGGTTTTTGAATAATTTCCTATGTATCTGTGATTTATCTGGGTTTTCCTGATGTATGCAGTCTCCGGTTTTGGAGAAGAATTGTGTAATTTGGATCCTTTGCATAAGATTAATATGATATGACAGTTGTTGCACAAATCTGGTCTGTTATCGATGCTGTGATCTAATCTGTTATGATGTTGCGACCTGTTTTTTATGATGTTGCTATGATTTAATCTCTGTTTGCTATATTGATGCATTCTATTTTTAATTCTATTATGTTTTGTTGCACTATGAGTTGATATGTTTTATGAACAATGCTACTTTATTAGACTCTATTGTGACAACTGTATGATGCTATGGAAATGAATCAATAATGTATGCATAAGTTTTGGATGCACTCTGAAAATTTTGGAAATGACTTAATGTCGACGGCAAAGCTATGATATAGAAGTTATGGTGTTTCCACGTTGGATCCCCATATCCTTCGTCCCCACTGGCGGAAACTCGGTTTTGACAACTCTCCCTTGAACATCTTGGGTGAGACTTCGTCCGCTCCGCAGACATTGCTGGGTAGGGTAAACTTGTCTGGGCTGGTGCTTAGGGAGATTGCACAGGTGGGGCGTCGACAGAGTCAGAACCCCTGTTGATGAGGCTTTGTTGGTTGGTTTCACCAACAGGTGGCGCTTCGTTGTGAGAATAATGAACAAAGTGGAAAACGATTGGGTGAAATGTGGGTTCCATGAAGCCAATTGCTAGATGTATTAAATTTAGATAAGTCTATGATGTTTAGTATAAATTTTGCATTTGTTTATGTATCTTAATGTGTGAAGGAATCCCAATGTGCATGTTGTTCATGTTGGATGTTGATAATTGATAAATTGATGTTATGTTCTGAAATTGAAATGATAATACATCTTGTTCATGGTGTTGGTAAATTTTGAATTTGAATGAATGATCCTTGGTTGGGATTTGGTATTTAAGTCATTGAGGCTTTTAAGGAGGTTAATGGTATTCTGAATGAGAATAAATGAAGCTCCATGATAAATTTTGTGTATTTGATAATAGTGTGAATGAATGAATACATATTTATGGTGGGTTATTGGTAGATAAGTCAATGCAATCTGCAATGATTGCATGGGTTAATGGTGAAATAAATGCTCTGTTTGTTAAAGAAGTTACAAAGGGGTTCCTATGTTTTGGTATGCTAAATTTATGTAGGTTTGAATAGAGGTGGAACAAGTAGTCCATAATTGTATTAAAGTGAAGTTCATGTTCTTGGGATGCTTCACTCTTTTCTTCAAGATTGTTGATGCAAGTATAATAATTGTGTCTTTCCAGCCTTAATGGGATGGAGATTTAAGATAGTGAAATTTTGTTGTTAGTATCAGTTCTATGAATGAATACTTTGAAATATATGAGGCTTTATTGTTGGTCAAAACGTTGTAATTTTGTAAGTTTAACCTGCAACAAGTTTTTCCTTTTATTTCTCCTTTTCTTTATGTTTATGTGTTAATAGAAGTAGCTTGACATATTTTTTGTGGGCATGGTTTTAGCGTCGAGTCATGGCATAAATATTGTTATGTTAAGATTTTTTCTTTCCTTAGTCATTTTTTAATAAAATGGATAAGTATTTAAACTTTTGATGGAGAAGTATTTTTCCTATTTTATGTGAAAATGAGCCAAAGTTGATGTGCAGATGCCAATGTGCCAACATCATAATCAACATGTTAAATGTTGACATTTTCTATGTATGTGTCGACTCCTGACTTTCGACGTTCCGATGTTAGGAATCAGAAGTCGGGAGTTCTCATTGTAATGTTTTTATGTAGGTGCTTACTCCCGACTTTTGACATGTCGACATCCAGAATTAGATGTCTAGAGTGTTCATTGTAACTTTAGTTTGATGCTGTCGACTCCCGAATTCTGACATGTCAATGTCGGAAATCAGGAGTTGGGAGTGGTTGTTATAAATTTTGTTTGATGCTGCTGACTTTGAACTCTCAATGTGTCAAAATTGAGAATCGAAATTTTTTGTAACTTTTTTGTTCGTGTCGACTCCCGACTTTCGATGTGTTGTCATCACAAATTAGAATTTGAGAGGGATTGTTGTAACTCTGGTTTTGAGAGTGTCGATTTCTAATTTGTGATGTTGGGAAACTTGATATTTTTGATGTCAGGATCAATCGGTTAATTCAAGATCAACAATTTTTTTATGTTTTTATTTTCATTAGCATTCCAATGTAGAAAGTCAGAAGTGTTTGATAAGATTGGGAAGACTGAATTAAATCACGGGATCTTGTCTGAGCGTTATTTTCTTGGTTGTTTGGCATGTGGTAATTCTTATTTTAGTTTTCCAATATTTAATTAATCTAATCTTCTCTATTCTTTGAGTTGTTTATGCTCGTTGTGAATTCTTTATTTAAATTTAGTTAATATTTTGTGAAATCATAGAGCTTGCGTGTTGCTTTGTCATTGTTTTTAGTCATCAATGGATATTGGTGTGGCTGTGTAGCTACGATGGGTGCATTACACTAGTAGTGGAAGTCTCCAAATCAACACAATAAATTTATTCACAATTGGCACAAGGCTCTCAAGAGTTCCACCTTTATTTCCAAAATCCGTTTTCTCATCTTCCCATCATCCACATAGCCAACGAAAGGAACCCCATATCATATCTCCTTCCCCTTTTTATATCTTTTTTTAAAATTTTCCCCAATTCACCCCATTATCCAAATATTATATTAAAATAATATTAACCTAATAATATATTGGCGCACCTTTCAACAATAAGCAATCCAAATAAATCTAAGTTATAAATTTCTAGATCGAATCAAATCAAACTTATTCAGTTCAACTTATTCAAATCAAATCTAAGTTATAAATTTCCAAATAAAATCAAATAAATTTTATTCATTTCAAACTTATTCAAATCAAATCTAAGGTTTAAATTTCCAAATAAAATCCCAATTTTATAAAGACTTTTAAAATTATAGATCCAAGATAAATCATCAACAATTCTCCTTTATAATAATAAATAATAATGTAATTAAAATAACTCCAAATGGTCATAAAACCTTAGCCAACTAATGGCATTAAGAATAATTATTATTACTTCAATTAATACTTCATCTCTTAATATAATTACTTTTAATTAATACAATCCTTATACAATTTATAACCCACACAATAGTCATGTCGGTGTAGTGTGCTTTCTTGTGGGATGGAATGTTATCCTCCCCACCCAAGTTCTATTCCTGTTAGAGACATGTTGATATCATAATGAGAAATCAATGTAATGGCTCTTTTCCCCTGTTGACTTGGCCTTATGCCCAAAAGAATCTAGGGTTTACTACGGGGTACCATGCTCAAAATGAGGGGAAGTACTTCGATGTTTTCCCCAGGAATTTTTGTCTTGGAAAAAAAAATCAACCACAATTTTTTTTATCAAGTATAAATATCTACAAGCATACTAGCGTAGTAGTTGCAAGTTGTGGGCATGTAGCTAGTGTTAAATTTAATTAAGAATAGGATCTTTGGGTCTGCATGAATTCAATTAGTAAAGAAGGTTGCAAAAGAGAGAAGAATTCAGTAAAGACTGATCAATAATTCATGGAAAATTAAACACATTTGAGACCAATAATTGGAAGAATAATATTACATCCATTAATCAGTATAAAATATTTAATACAATGGTGTTAAGAATAGTGTAATTCGAAAGCCTAGGATAGGATTTGAATCTACCAACCTAGACTGACTCTGGAGCTAACTAAGTGTGGGAAAATCACCACTAGAACTCATTAATGCAAGTCTAGATCACTGAATCAGTTCAAAACCAAACTGATGTAGGTAGGTGAGAAAATGTGCCATACCTCCCTTAAATCATGCAAAATGATGCTAAGATTACTAAGGGTGATCTAACTGATGGGAATCAGAGCATAACTGAACATAATTGAATACCTATTAGGGTCAATTGCTGGTTAGTTCTAGTGGCATTTAGAGTGGGTTCCTAAATTATAGGGATTTTCCCCTGGATATCCTAAACTCATGTAGACAGGTCAAATGAGTGATAGGTGGCCCCTAGGTGTGTTCCCCATGCACTAGTGAAGTGATAATGACCTCTTAAGCCAGGAAAAAGACAAATAGACTATGTGGTAAAAGGGAGGATTAATTAATAATCCTAACAAAGAAGCATAAGATCTTCAGGTCTGCATGAATTCAATTAATAAAGAAGGTTGTAGAAAAGAGAGAAGAATTCAGTAAACATTGATTAATAATTCATGGAAAATTAAACACACATGAAACCAATAATTGGAAGAATAATACTACATCCCTTAATCAGTATAAAATATGTAATACAATGTTGTTAAGAATAGGATAATTCACATGACTAATATAGGATTCGAATCTACCAACCTAGATTGACTTTGGAGCTAACTCAGTGTGGGAAAATCACCACTAGAACTCATTAATGCAAGTTTTAAACACTGAATCAGTTCACGACCGGTTAACTGATGTATATAGGTGATAAAATGTGCCATATCTCCCTTAAATAATCAAAAGTAATACTAATATTACTAAGAGTGATCTAACTGATAGGAATCAGAGAATAACTGAACATAATTGAATACCTACTAGGGTCAACTACTGGAAACTGCTGGTGGCACTCATAATGGGTTTCTAAATTATAGGGATTACTCCCTGGAGCTCCTAAACTCATGTAGATAGGTTCAATGAGTGGTAAGTGGCCCCTAGGCATGTCCCACATGCATTGGTGAAGTGATAATGACCTCCCAAGCTAGGAAAAAGACAAATATACTATGTGGTCAAAGGGAGGATTAATTAATAATCCTAACAATGAAGCCTAAGATATTCATGCCTACATGAATTCGATTAGCAAATAAGACCGCAAAAGAGAGAGAAGAATTCAGTAAAGGGTGATCAATAATTCATGGAAATTTAAACACACATGAGAACAATAATTGGAAGAATAATATTATATCCATTAATCAGTATGAAATATGTAAAACAATGGTGTTACAAATAGGATAATTTGAATTCCTAATATAGGATTCAAATATACCCACCTGGATTAACTCTGAAGCTAACCGTAGGAGGAGCAAGTCGATAAGTCGACTTGAACGAGAGCCGATTTAGTCGATTAGCCGACTAAGTCGGTTGGCTGACTAAACTAGAGATTAGGTCGGCCACCTAAGGTCATGTTGGTTCACCGAAGTGACAGGTAGTTATTTTGTAACTATTTTGTAATCATATATATTAGGCTGTTGTGCCAGATGAGATCTCAGTTTAGTTCTCTGTGTTGTATGGACTCATTCTTGAAATATAATCTGTTAATTCAGCTACTTGTTCTTATCTCTTGTCTTTGTTTTATATGTATGTTTCAGTATGTATTATTGGTAACCTTATGTGATCTATGAGATTACAACATTGGTTCCGTTTCCAGTAGTACATGTCTAAAATGTGTGCAAACAGATGATACCAGAGCAGGAGATTAAGGACTAGTGGGAATGTAAAGTTGCAAATTATTTGTAGAATTATGCATGAAAGAACATATTAACACTTGCACAGGCAAAAGCAAGATTTTTTACAGAAACACATGAAATGTTTGTAGAATCAGTGCCCCAACTTCTGAAGAAACTCCTGGATGAGAAAGCCAGAAGGGACTAATGAACAATAGTAGTTGAAAAAAATGATCTGAGGAGGTAGAACAAACTTGTTGTAGTGGTTCGAGAAAATCATCGACGACTTCTGTGAGGAGAAAGAAGTCAAAGAAAAAAAATTGGTGGAAACCATCAAGGAGAAATTTTACACAGACCTCATCGAATAATTTCTATGCTCCTTACCGACCTTGCTGTTCAAATTCTTGATCGAGAAGGGAGTAGGACACATTATCGAACCTTGTCCATCACTTTACAAACTACCATCAAACTCTAATTGGGTGGAAAAGTAGAAAAAGTGGGAAAAATTCATTGCAGAAAGGGAGTGGGAATAATTCCTAAGCAAGAAGACCGAACTATCCGGGCTTTCTAAAAGCGTCGGGTAAGCTATGGGGGGGTAGCTAGTCATATGTTGAGATAAAGTAGAGTGGATTCTAGTCGACTAGAATGAGATACCATTCATCGGTAATGAGAAGTCGACCAAAAGGGAAATCAAGAGAATAGTATCACACGAAGGTATGTCGGACATTTAGAAAATAGAGAGGGAAGAGAGACAACAGAGGAGGGAAGCAAGAAGAGAAAGAGCCTTAGCGCTGCATAGAGGAAGAAGTCCTAGGGTGACCGACCAGGAAGGGAATCCACCAGATTCAAGTCATGACCGACATGAAGAAGGCGTGGAACAAGAGGCATCCCCTACGGAAGAATAATTGTGGATAGAGTAGCCAGAAGCTCTCCAACTCAGAGCTCCCCATGAAGGAACAACCCTCTCTTTGTTGAATCCATGTACCTGGATACAAACTATTGTCGAAGAGGACCTTCGACTACAAGATGGTGACTTTGGTATATGCATTCGACTAGATGATGAAACATACACTGGACGAAACCTCATTATCTGTCGACCAGAGGAAGGAAATTGGGTTACCTTTCAAGCGGTACCCACCAACCGAAGTATCACCTTACTCTTACCAACACATGAAGGATCAGCCCCCCTGCAAAATACAGCTTTGGAAGACACAAAATGTTTGGAACTACAGACAAATAGTTGTAGTGGGCCATTGACATAAGAAGTTGACATCAACTCACTGCTAGTCGAAGATGAATCAACAACTGACGAAAACAAAATTTGCGTCGACCATAGTCCTGCAGAGACGAATACACCAATAACCCCACCACCCCCACCCCCACCCCCACCTCCACCATCACCACCTCCTAAGAGCAGTGACAGTGATTCCGACATGAGTCATGGATCAGATCACATTCCTCTATATGAGGTGGATGAGGACCCCAAACGAAACTGGTTCGTCTGCGAGTCGACTTGGGAGGCCATCCAAGTTACAAACGAAGATAGACAAATGGCACAGTTCATCGGTGCCTTGAGGAAAAGGGAATTGACTTGGTATATGACCTTTTAAAAAATACAACCTAGAGAAACCAAAGCTGAGATCAAGGCACAATTTCTATCATTTTTCAAAACTCCAGATGCCAAACACCTAGCAGTGAAAAAACTCAAAACAAAATCACAGAAGCCAGGGGAAACTGTTCGCGACTATAATAAGTGTTGGAAATACCTTCTGAGCCAGCTGGACTATGTTATATATGAACATTTACTAATCCATGGTTTCTTGCAGGGTTATCTCAGAAAGTCCATCGACACATCAATCTGGAAACATTCAAATCTTACGAAGATGTGCTCACAAAAGCTCTCTAAGTGGAGATGGATGAGGACATGCCTGCTTACTCCATTGACCATAGATTGGAAGAACAAATTGAAAGTGTGTAGAAGTGTTTAAAGGAGTTAAACCTCAAGAATCGGGAGACCTAGTGCACAAAGTGCTCAATGGCCGGACACTCGAAAGACAACTATCGATAGGAATATAGCCAATAGGATGTTCGATTCGTACAGACAAAATATTTTTGTGACATTTTCCAGGAACACGAGGACCACTCGACAAAAGACTGCCCATTCAACATGAAGAACAATAAGGCATCATGGTGTGCAATCTGCCAAACCAAAAATCATAACATAACCCACTGCCATTTGAACCTGAAGAATCGCCAGAATTATCAGGCAGTCTACCAAACCAATGCAGTTGCACAACATAATGAGAAAAACAACTTACCAAACAATCAGAATGGTCAGAGGTATGACGGTCGATAATACGAGCGCTGGTACGACAATCGATGTGAAGGCTATGGAGGATGAGGTCAATTCCCTAGGAATCGCGACATCTAACCACGTTGACCCATCCAATGCTTTACATGTTATAAGGAGGGACATCGGTATGCAGACTATCCATATAAAGACAAAACTGACATCAAATTTTGTACTCATTGTGGAGTAAGGGATCACTCACTAGAGGATTGCCCTACCATGTTGGAAAAAATAAGTTTAAAGAAAAATGTTAATGTCTTGTCATGTGTGCAAAAAAATGATGTAATAAACACAAAAAATTTGCATATTGTAATTGGACAAGGAATAAAAAAAGGAAGTGATAACCCAAGAATCAACAAAATAAAAGAGAAAAATGTCTACCCTGATCCACTGAAAGAAAAACAAACATATAAAATAGCAACCAATGTATTCAAAGAATTTGCATGACAAGAACAAGCTAACGACAATCGACATAACACAATAAACTAACTAATATAGCTCGTACAAAAAGACAACTCCGTATCTCAGTTCATCGATTTTCTATATGAAATAAAACATAACAACTCTGAAAAACAAACAAAGAACATCTACAGCTTAAATAAAAAAGATAAAGGTGATGCCGACGCACTTGTCGACTTGGAAATCGAAGGATACCATGTCCGAGAAGTAGTGCTCGACTTTGGATCACAAGTAAACATCATGACTCATGACACTTGGGAACAAATGGGCAGACCTCGATTGCATGAGTTAGGCATATACCTAAAACTAGCTAACCGGGGCCTAATTGAACCTATTGGAGTCTGGAAAAATGTTGACACAACTATAAAAGCAATCTCAACCAAAGTCGACTTTGAAATCATTGACCCTAAGGAAGGATCCAGTTCCTTCCCATCGTTAGTAGCTCGACCGTGGGATAGAAAAATGGAAGCATCGATATCCCTAGACAAGGAGAGAATCAAATTAAAAGGAAATGGACAAAAGGTCATTGTACCCATTCATCCATCTCAAGGAGAACCTGGGACTGAACCTATCGATGACGAAGTCAACATCCGACAACTCTACCAGATTAAAAACAATGTAGATTATACAGAACCGAATATCCATGGAGAACTTCATTTAGGCAAACAAGACTCAGTTGGTTATAATTCAGATGCAGAATTATATGATTGGGAGATTGAGAACTATAAAACACAAGCAAGAGGGTATTGGACTATTCAAAAAGTGCAGAAAAATCCCACCCAATAGTGCTTCATAGTGTCCATTGTCCCAAAAAAATTTGAAAAGAAAATTAGGGAATACCCTACCTTACAACCTACCAATGTAAATACTACACAAATACCAAGATACAAGGAAAGGGAATCACCAGTCATGCATGTAGAACAAGTTTCCAAAAATATTGGTAAACATGGCCGACTTCAAAGCCTACTAGAAACTTTTACAAGACAATCTGCTAGATGGTGGGACACCCATCAGAGAAGACTGTAGACCTGGACAACAGCTTTGAATTACTTTGTCCAAAGGTTTGGAGGTAATAAGTTAACCAAACAAGCTCAGATCCCCATATTCACTCAATGATAGAACCCAGAAGATCATATTAGGACAAGTGAAAAAGAGTGGACAAGACATGGATACACGGATGAATGAGCATGGCCACACCTGTTCCCATCAACCCTCACTGACTTTCTAAACAAATGGTATAAAATGGAAGAATCTAGAGATGAAACATTCTTATGGCATGAACTCAGGAAAAATTTCATTAAAGATTTCAACTTTATACCACAAAATGAAAACTTGGTCGAAACAACAAAACAGATTAAAGAATTTATACAGTTGACCGAAAACAAAACCTTAAAATATAACCAACAGCCAATGAAATGCAACAATATACAAACAAGGACAAAATCACAGTTGACAAGACTACAGTTAGAAAATGAAAACACAGAAGGGAAAAGCTTTAGATGGAAATCAAACCATGTCGAAATGACCAAACCTATTTGTACAATCCTTAAAATAGAAACAACCGACAAACATGATACTAATAGAATGACTTCAACCAACTTCCTTGCCACATTCTCACAGTTTAAAGAAGGAAGTCGACCAATCAATGAAGCCAAAGCACCAGAATGGCTAGATGCTAAATTCAAAACTAGGGAATTCGACATCTCAAATGATGATCGACCAAAAATGGCAAAGATTGGTGACTATTGGAGTGAAGAGAAGACCACAGAGATAGTAAACTTATTAAAAGAGTTCCAAGATGTATTTTCTTGATATTATAAATACCTCAAAGTCTTAGTCCATGAAATGGGAGAAATGAGAATTGATACAAAACCTGATGTTTGACCTGTGAAGAAAAGGCCATATAAACTAGCTCACAAATACAAAGAGATAGTCAAAAAGGAAATTGATAACATGTTTGCAGCAGGCATCATCTATCCTATTGACCAATCAGAATGGGCAAGTCCAATGGTTGTACAACCTAAGAAACATGATCGGAACAAATACAAAATTTGTGTGGACTTCAGAGAAATAAATAAAGTGACACAGACAGACCCATTTCCATCTCCTTATGCAGATGAAAACTTAAATGAGGTTGCAGGACATGAATGCTACTCATTTACAAATGGATTCTCAGGTTATAACCAAGTGCCAATAGCTAAAGAATATCGGAAGAAGACAACTTTTGTGTGTGAATTTGGTTCATTTGCTTACAAGGTTATGCCTTTTGGATTTAAAAATGCACCTGCAGTATTTTCTAGGATTGTTGTCAAAACATTTCAGGAATATATTTACAAGACCATGGCAGTATAATTTGATGATTGGACAATATACTCCATGTTAAAGGATCATTGCAAATGGATCAGACTTATGTTGGAGAGATGTCGACAAATTCAACTATCCCTAAACATCAAGAAATGCATATTTGTGACCCCCATAGGGATATTATCAGGGAACATTGTCTGTAAGGAAGGTATTAAGGTTGACTTTGCAAAGATCAAAATTATCCTTGACCTAAAACCACCAGTAAATCCAAAACAAGTCAGGGTGCTACTTGGCCACACAGGCTATTAAAAAAAAATTCATAAGATATTATTTAGATATGACCTATCCTCTTGAATAACTATTAAGGGAAGATCAAGAGTTCAACTAGATATAGGAGTTCCACATATCATTCAAAAAATTAAAAAGAAAACTAGTCGAAGCACCAATCCTAAAGTTCCCAAACTGGTCGATCAAATTCCATGTTAATATTGATGCATCAGTCCTAGCAATAGGAGCAATATTAACTCAACCAAGAAATGATGGAATGGATTATCATATAGTTTACAGTAGCATATAATTAAGCAAGGCTGAGAGAAACTATTCGACAACAGAAAGAGAAGCATTAGGAATGGTCTTTGCACTACAAAAATATCAATATTATCTTCTAGCTAACCCATTTATATTCTATACAAACCATCAGGCACTTAAGTATCTCGTCAATAAAACACTACATCACAGACGGATTTGTCGATGGTTACTATTATTCCAAGAATTCGAATTCGAAGTTGTTGTTAGACCAAGAAAGTTAAATGTTGGTCTCAACCATTTATCCCGAATTGACACAGGAGAAGAACTAACAGGAGTTGACGATGACTAACTGATGCACATTTATTTCAGATAGAAGCAGTCCCAGTAGAATTAGAAGAAATAGCCTACTTCTTAGAAGATGGACGTGCACTAGAAGTAATGAGTACAAATAAAAAGTAGATCTTAGCTATGAAGGCTGCACCATACAGTCTTATAAATGGATTATTATACAAAATGGGATTAGATGACATCCTCAGAAGGTGTGTACTAGAACACAAACGGGACAACATTATGCATGAAGAACACTATGGACCTGCAAGAGGACACTTCCAGGAAGACACAACTTCAAAGAAAATCCAACAGTCAGGGTTATGGTGGCCGACACTCCACAGAGATTGTAAAATTTTTGTCAGTCAATGTGACAGATGTCAACGACTAGGTCGACCCCTTCCTAGTACAGAAATGCCTTTGATATCAGTGAACCCAATTTTTACATTTGAAATCTGGGCGATAGACTTCATAGGACCATTTCCTATACCAGCAAAAAGGACAGACACAAGGTATATCATAACTGGAGTCGAATATGTAACTAAATGGGCATAGGCTAAACTAGTCGACACATGTTCTAGTGAGATAGCTGCTAAGTTTATCTATGAGAATGTCATCACTAGATTTGGATGTCCACTAACTCTAATTAGCGACCAGGGAACACACTTCATCAATAGAACTATCAAAACCCTAACCGACCAGTTCCAAATCGACCATTGTCGGAGCACAACATACCATCCTCAGTCGAATGGAGAAATTGAAGCATTTAATAAAACATTAACAAAAGGACTCACCAAAATATGTAATGCTGATAAGGACGAATGGGATGATAAAATACCTATAGTATTATGGGCATACAGAACAACATACAAATGCTCGACCGACCAAACTCTCTTTCGACTAGTGTATGGACAAGAAGCAGTAGTTCCACTACACTTCCGACAACAGACACCTATCATTGCATAGATTCTATATGTTGATGTCGAACAAGGAAGAAACGACCGACTATTACAACTAAGCAAACTCGAAGAACACTGACTAATGGAAATACAACATCAAGAAATTTAGAAACATCAACAAAAAGCATGGCATGACCAAAACATCAAGAAAAAAAACTTGTCGGTAGGAGACCTTGCTTTACTATACAATAGTCGAGTAAAAGGTAAACCTAAAAATCTCCACACAGAATGGATGAGACCCTACATTGTCGAAGAGATACATATCAATGGATCAGTCCGACTAAGGATGTTACAAGGCATAGTATTTTAGAAACTTGTTAATGGAGCCCGACTAAAATGCTACATAAACTAGAAATAATTAAGAAAACAAACCTATAATGACCATAACCGTAAACCAAAAGCTATAAAAACCTAAAAGTCCAAAAAGTCAAAATAATACCATACATACAGAAAACTATGACAGGACATTACCATTTCGACAACCGACATCCTACCCATCGACATAACACCATAGACCATTTTCATCAACCGACCACTTCCATTGACCATTCTCATAACCGACATCAACCGACGACCTCGATAGTCCCATTGTGCATTCATAACATCGAGCACCGAAATCAATTCGCCATTAACACACACTCAAGTGTTCCAGCTAGAACATCACATCCACCATTAATACACTCATCGATGAACACATCCACAGCATCACCTATAAATACTGGATTGTTGAAGGATCATTCACCGCACTTCATATAGAGAGAGCATAAAAGCATCCAGTCGACTAAAAGCTGAGAAATCCTTAGTGAAATAGACCACCAAATCGACACAATGGCACCCAAACAAACTAGATCCTCAACTAAATCCAAGGAACTATAGGCTATGGATACACCTTTAGTTCATAGGCTGAAGAACATTAAGAATTCCAAGGTGCAGGAAGGCTCATGGAAAAAACTTTGGGTCGAGATGCAAGAATGGGCTTATGTCAATAAGAAGCCCACTCAAGCCATGGAGAAAATCAAATACAACACTATATTCAACTATATCAATGCACCACTCATGGCCAACTTTGGTGGCACGAAGGAAACCGCTGTAAAATTCATCATAAGCTGGTACCACAATGGTCGCTTCTACTTCGACCAACCGGTCGACATCTATGGAGAAGTCATCTCTAAGTTGACCGGTCTCTC
This sequence comes from Pseudotsuga menziesii, assembly GCA_001517045.1. NCBI lineage: Eukaryota > Viridiplantae > Streptophyta > Pinopsida > Pinales > Pinaceae > Pseudotsuga > Pseudotsuga menziesii. Next base: position 316,348 of record LPNX011038508.1, read on the forward strand.
AAACAAAAGAAACCCAGTACTAGTCAGTATTAAAGAAGGACTAGTCGAATAACTCACTGGGTCACCGTCGGGTAAGAACTCGAAGGGGTTGATGATTAGCGAAATCACAACCCAAACGCCACATATTGTGGCCAAAATAATAGCAATCACACTCACCCTGGAAGGTCAAGGTAATGACCTAAAATTAGACATGCTAGAAGCTGTCGACACCATTGCAATAGACGGGAAGATCTACAGATGGGACAAATATGTCACCGACATGGTCAAGACCATCTGTGAATGATGCCAAGAAATGAGAGGAATCATCAAGTTCCCCTCCCTCATCTTATGGATCGTCATGTACCACATCTGCCCAGAGGGGAACCCAATCTTTCAGGAACCAACAAGGTTCCACATGTGGAGATTCAAACCATTCTCCCAGAGAGGAGCTTTGCAAGAACTTGAGAACGGGAAAGTGTTGTTGGAGAACTGGATTCAACAGCTCAAAGTCCGCACGACTAGATGGAGGGTGCCTCAAAACATGCAAATAAGTCTACCGACAAACTCCCACATACAGCTAGAACTCGACCATACCTCGGTGTGGTACATGCAGGATGGCGAATAAAATGCTAAAGCCCTTGACTATTATCCATCGGTCGACCAAATATTTTGGGAGCTGTCTCGACAGGCTAAAATAAAAATACCAGTACTAGGGATTGGGAAACCAGTAAGAGCGACTTCTCGATCGAGGATCCGCTAACCGACCAAGAAAAAGAGGAAGACTATGAGATAAACCTATATATTAGCACCTTTGTGTCGGAGGAGACACCGGTCGAACACACTGGCTGACTTCAAATAATCATCAAACCTCTGATAGCACAGAGGGCCGAACCACAGCCAGAAAAAACCCAGCCAGAGTAGCAGATAATTACTCCAGCTGTAGAAAGTCTCATCTCGACCCAAGAGCCAAGGGGAGAGAAAGAGCCAAAAAACCTAGAGTATGCTCTCACAAAAGGCATCATTAGAAAATTGTCGAAAGAGATAGTAGCAGCCAGGAAGAAATTAAAACATAGAAACAACAAGGGAAAGGTAAGCATAAGATTATTATCACCAACTCATCAGACGACGAGGATGAACTGGCAGCTACGACCCTTTACATAATAGAGGATGATGCAACAAATAAGGTGCTGGTCGAAACCCAGTTCCAAAGATTCGTCGAGGTAGGAGCACTAGCGGGTTGACCAAAGAAAGCCAAGACCACCCACACGACGATGCCTGAGAACGTCGTCGATCTTGTGTCTACGCCTCCACCTCCATCACCGACGAAAGTAACCGAGGAGCAAGTATCGGCACAATAGTTAGTAAGTCCCCTCGACTTGTGCAAAAGTGCGATGACCAAAGGTGTGAAGGCAAAATTCGATAAAGACAGAGATTTGCAGGAATTCATTGAGAAACTGCGTGAGATATTTATGTCGGCCCAGAAGATGTCCACAAAAGCACCTCTCTTGGAGGTCGGTGGATACCAACCAGTTAATGAAGCCCAGTCCAGAACCTTTGCAACCATCACGTCGACTTTTGAGAGAAATCTCGACAAGGAAGTTGAATTTGCTGCACGTCGGACCTCGACTATCACCCCGACTGTTCCCCAAATCAACCTACCAGCCGCTGCACCGATTGGAGGAGAAAAAAATGAGGAGGACATAGCTCGACAAATTAACCAAATGTTCTTTGAATTAGACTCACCTCCCCACCCTGACAATCCACCACTCACCCACACTTCCCCCAACCCAATCACCCCCGACCATTCGCCAACTCCATCACCACCACCACCCCTCGACTCAGAGCAAGCCCTACCACAACCATCAGCACCAACTGCATCCACCCCTGTACCCTCTGCATCTAAACAACTAGAATTAGCCCTCATCTCACCTCCCCAACCAGAGAAACCATCAACTACTATCCCACAAACCAAAGATCCTGACGAAACGTTTGCAGGTACACAAGTGCCGACACAAGTAGAGAAGGAAAAGCACAAGAAGAGGAAGGATAAATAGAGGAAGGAGCATCATGGACAGCCATCAAAGGTCCATATCAAATTGAAATATGCAACTTCACTAACTGACACAGAGCTAGGACAACTCGTCAAGACCCTAGCAGGTGAAGCAAAGACAAGGAGCGAGCAAAGAAATAAGGAACTCGATGACAAGAACACAGAACAGGTCAAGTTCCTCACCAAATGTAGAAACTTGGCCCATTCAGTCATGCTAGACCCCGTAGAGGTCAATACAAACAAACCACTTGAAATGGTGTATCAGCTATTTGAGAGCATGGTGTTGACACTTCAAGCTCACATACAGGAAACAAAGGAATAACAAAAAGAAGAAACTGCCAGATTCCTAATGGCACAACACACTTCCTTCACTGAAGCTTATAAAGTGCTGCAAGATCACATGGAGGAGTCTGTCATAACTAAAGAAATACTGAGAGACTAGCCTGCTTACTATGGGCAAGTCTATCAGCAAACTCGGTAGACCTGACTAGGGATCAAGGCATTGGAAAGCAGGAAAACCACTGAGGAAGCACTCAGGACCACCATAGAAGAACAAATAGTGCTTGAAATAGCCAAGATGTAGAGACTTGAGAGGGAAGCACATCAGTGGGTGCAATAAGCTATCCCCAATTTAGAGAAAGTCGACATCATCTATCCACAGATGAGATGACTTATAGAGAATGCAGAGGAGAAGGACCAGTTTATGGGTCACGACATGGAGAGAATAGCAGAAGTCTCCATTTCAGAAAAATGTCGATCTTATTAAGCTTGACCACACTTACCATCAACATCCAAAATATTTTGCAAAGTTGGACAAATTTCCCACATCACCTCATAGTAACAGCACCAGCCATTGTTGAATTTTGTGTATAGAAAAGACCAACCATCAGACTTCATAGCCCAGACAAATCACAGTAACTATTGAGACCAGAAGAGATTTTGTACCTCCTTGTTTCTTCAGGATGAAGAAACTTTTTGTTCATGGGGGAGATGTAGGAGGAGCAAGTCGATAAGTCAACTTGAACGAGAGCCGACTTAGTCGATCATCCGACTAAGTCAGTCAGCTGACTAAACTAGAGATTAGGTCGGCCACCTAAGGTCGTGTCGGTTCACCAAACCGATAGGTAGTTATTTTGTAACTGTTTTGTAATCATATATATTAGGCTGTTGAGCCAGATGAGAACTCAGTTCAGTTATCTGTGTTGTATGGACTCATTCTTGTAATATAATCTGTTAATTCAGCTACTTGTTCTTATCTCTTGTCTCTGTTTTATGTGTATGTTTCAGTATGTATTATTGGTAACCTTATGTGATCTGTGAGATTACAACACTAACTCGGTGAGGAAAAATCACTAATAGATCTCACTAATACAATTTTGGATCATTGAATCAGTTCAGAACCAGCTAAGTGATGTAGGTAGGTTTTCAAATGCACCCTACCTCCCTTAAATCATGAAAATTGGTTCTAGGATGAATGAGAGTGATCTAAATTATAGGAATTAGAGCATAACTTAACATAACTAAATACCTACTAGGGTCAACTGCTGGAGATTACTAGTGGCACCTAGAGTGGGTTCCTAAACTATAAGGATTGGTCCCTAGAGCTCCTAAAAACATGTAGACAAGTGCAATGAGTGGTAGGTTCCACTTAGGTGTTTCCCCCATGCACTAGTGAAGTGATAATGACCTCCCAAGCTAGGAAAACTAAAAATAGACTATGTTGTCAAAGGAAGGATTAATTAATAATCCTAACACCCCCCCTTAATCCTAACTTGGAAAACCTAGTCCTGGGAAACTAAGAATAAAGGTCACCCATTCGATATAAATGAAAAAATGACTTATTAACAAACAATGAAATGGGAAAAACCTCTCGTGAACCCCCCCCTATAAATAAACAGGAAAAATTAGGATCAAGATTTCTTACTAAAAGAAAAAAATTATTCTTGAGTAAAAACTAGTGAAAATATTTCTGCAATATGCATCTCTATTGAGCAGTAATGCAATGTGATGGTTCTTGTGTGCTCTATTTTCTTTGTACTATGCATGTGAAGCTCTCTACCTTCTTCCAATCTGATCACAGATATGAGAAGACTTGTTTCTCATGTCTCTTCTTTCTGGAGGAACAGTGACATGATCCAATTTGTTCTTCAGTGAGCAGAATTGTTGATTAGGCCTTACCATCATGTAGCATCTCTCTGGGAGTTTGTAGCACCTATATGTGTAATGCCCCAGTTTTGACCCCGTTTGCATTAAAAGGTACATGATGTATATATTGTAATAAATCATGGTGTGGAGCTAAAGGAAAAATCACCACCATCGATTCGGCTGTGTTATGTTTCGGCAATAGGGATCGTTTCCGATGGTATATCGTGGTATCCGACACATTATAGTTTTGGCATCATATAATTATGCACATGAATTAAAATAAACCTACATCTGGCTATGATGATGCAACATTAAATGAAAAGGGCATGATTCCTAAGGTTAAGCAGGGGGTGGGTTGTCCAACCCATGGGGGGTCATTGGGAGTTTGCCATGTGTTGGCCATCCATTTAAAAATTCTGTTGTCTGTTAGTTGGGAGGAGTGATGGAGGGGAAGTGGTGGGTGACAGGATTGCCAGTCCTTACCCCATGCACACTCCACTAGCTAGCTCACTCACTCACATTGGGGCAGGGGAATGGACTCGATTCCTATTCTCCCTACTCTTCCACAATGGAGGGTTCTCTTCACGCACAGGGAGGAGATCTTCGTGGTTACCCTCACGGAGGCAGTCAGGCAGTTCCCCACTTTTGGGATGACTGTGGTCTGTTTAATTTTTTTCCCTCATCGCTTTGCTATTCCTCCCACAATGAGTCATCCCATTCACTCTCCTCATAATTTCCCCATCGTGTTGCTGAATCCTCATGCACAGGATAGAAATGGGATGGTTTCCCTTATGTAGGAGTTGGGGATTGTGATCTCACGCGGTGAGCTGGAATGTGGCCTGAGAGGTACGATTCTGCTGTGTGTATGCTTTCGTTATCAAAGCTAGGAATCCATCTTCTCACCATCTGCGGTGTGTAAGTTCATGCTTGTTCTATTTATCAATTGTGGTATGCATTTATGTTTTTCCTTTATCCAAGATTGAGAATCAGACTTCTCCCCTGTTTTGGGACTGTGTAATTTTTCCGTCATTTTGATTGTGAGGTTGGGGCTATTGTCTTCCCCTGATTTTGGGTTGCTTCTTGGTTGCTAAGGTTGCAAACATCTTTTGGAATTGTTACTGAGTTGTTTTGGCCACACTAGGGCGAAGAAAAACTCTGAAGCGTTATTTGACCTAAACTGTGTTTCACCTTTTTATTTGGGGTTGTCACCCTATTATCCTTACCTTCTTCACAGAGTTGTGAACTGTTTGTTTTACTAGGGCATGCAATGGTTGGTATTTGGACTGTTGAGAGTAGGACTAGAAGCTAGGTATGATTGAGAAAACTGGTGTTTGGAGCCACTCAGACAGAGTTAGACTGCTGGCTTTCTTCTCCAAAACCTTGAAGAGTATTGGAAAGGAAATTTAGGGCCTGAGGGACTGTGAAGCAAAGAAAGCACTGATTCCTGGGGTTGGGTATGTGGATGTCTTCAAATTCAAGTTAACTTTGGTGTAGGCATCCTTATCTCTCCATTGAGGCCACCAGCTTAGCATTTATCCTTTCCTAGCTCCTTGATGGCCTGATAAACCCTATTGTGTGGGCTTGGCTGATTTGTGTACCTCGGCTATGTGTAAGCCTAATTTGACCCTTATTCCTTGAGGAATCATGCCCAACTCAGGGGTGGCAATGTTGCTAAGAGATTGATGAGCATGCTGGCCTATGGTTGGGTGGAACGTTGCAGCGACGTAGCTGGTTGCATGACTAATCCTGTTTAAGATAAGTATTCTTGACTATTTCGTCTCTACATTTATATTACTGATTAATGAATATAATGAACATGTGGCATAATTGATTGAATGTATGTTTGCTTCTGCTATGTATATGAAGGATTATGCATCTTAGTATGGTTTATGTTTTAAGAATTTTACTCCAGCATTTTATGTATGTTCATGTTCATGGGGCTAGTTTCCTGGAGGTTTATGTCTGGTGTTTAGTAGCATCCTCTTCACTGGTCAGAGGGTCAGGGATGTTACAGTATGGTATCGGAGCTCTGGTTGTAGCATGGGCCTGAATGGGCCATGAAAGATAAGATAGAAGAAGAAGGTCACCTTCTTCCCAGAAAAGAATAGAGAACTTCCACAAAACAAAAAAAAAACTGCCTAAGTGCTGGAACCATTAGCCCATCGGGAGACTAAGTGTGAAGATCTTCCGATGCAGCTGCTCACCTAGTTTGAAGGTCACCCGACGAGGGATAAACAACATTGGTTTCAGAAATTTTTTTAAGTGTTTGGCCATTGGCACATCGGAAAACTTAGACAGATGGATCTCTGATGTAGAACCCGACAACAAAATTAGTTGGACGAATCGGTGACGATTAGTTGATCGCATCATCGATGCTTAGCTGATTGAACGCCAGTGTTGCAGAAAGCTAGAGGACTATCCTTCCGACAGATAGAGCCTCCAACCGCCAATGCAGTGGAGGGAAGAAATTCCAGTAGCCAACACAGCAGGAAATTTTTGAAAATTTTCTCTAAGTAACGAAATCATCGGCCATCGGAAGACGTTAGTGGTTCATGTGCCTGCCGCTGCGGAAGCCTAGTGTACTAGTCTTCTGACGAGGAAAAGTTCCGAATGTCGATGCCGATGTGCATCATTTCATTGATCGAAAAAGAATAGTTGATTTGATCGATGATGAATAGGAAATGGTTGAGCCGATGAAGCGGTGGAAGAAGGTAAAGAGAAAGATTTTTGAACAAAATTTCTAAGTCCGACCATCGACGATTGGTGGAAGATAGTTGTTTCCATCGCTGATGGTTAGACGAGGGAACTGTCGATGAACTACATTGGAAACATTTAGTTGATTGCGCACCCACCATTGTGGTAGCCTAAGACACTACCCACCTGACGGATAGTTGATCCGACGGTCAATGCGGCGGAAGACGGAGGAGGAAATTTCTGAATTTTTTCTAAGTGTTGACCTCATCGACCATAGAGAAATGTTAGTTTTTCGGGTCCCCGATGAACATCGGAAGGAATTAGTGGTTCAAGCACCGCTGTTACTAAAGCCTAGTGCACTAATCCCCTGACGGATATAGGTTCCGCTTATCGATGCCGTGATGGTTGTGTTGCCGATCGGAGGAGAATAGTCGTTGTCATCACCGATGAATAGCAGATGGAAGAGCCGATGCGACAGAAGACAAGGTAGGAAGAAAATTCAAAATTTTCTCTAAGGCACGAGATCATCGGCCAGTGGGAAATGTTAATGGATTGGATCGCTGATTGGAAAAGGTTCAATCAAGGTGAACCATAGTTGCGTTTTCTTAGTCAACTATTCCACCGATGCGTTATTCTTCCACTCGCTGATGCCAAGGTGTTAGTGAATTATGGTTCCGATAACTACAGTGTCATTTAGTGCTCGGGAGTGCCGACACTGCGGAAGTATGGAGGTTTAATCTATCAATACCAACCCATTCGATGAAACAACAGATATGATCATCGATCAAAAATGATTAAAGACGCCACTCGAAAGAATTAATGCCCGTGGAACCGCCATTGCAGACGTCGAAGGGACTAACCGTCTAATGCGTAGGGCACCCGGCCACTGACGTAGCAGTTAGCCTATGCTATCGCCGATGAAATTTGGAACGATAAATGACTAAGGAAATGATATGGCAGATGGAATTAAACAAATGGGTTGCTGATAAGCCTCGAGATAATAGATCATTGCAAGCCCAATAAGATAGAAGGAAATAGACGAGCAACTCCCTGATGCAGATCGAAAGCCTAGTCGGTTCGCCCGTGGAAACTGTAGAAACATCACTTTTCACTATTGCGGCTACTCAAGGGACTGTGCACCTGATAAACAGTCATTTTTCTCACCGATGCAGCTCGAAATTTTAGTCTTTTTTCCCACTGAAATTCCCGAAAGAAATAAGCAAATAGACTGTCGACAAGCTAGATGTTCTGATCGCCGAAACGTCGAAAAATTAATTGGGATGAGACCCGATTTTGACAAAGGAGAATTTTGGGTTTTTCTAGTGAAATTTCCAGTGAATCTCAGCTGGTGTTCAATGAAGAATTTCTCATTGTATTTTTAGTAGTTTCAATACGGAAAAGGAAGAAAACCCTAGGTGACTGAAATTAGTATTCCTAACCAAAATTTAGTGGTGTGTCTTGCCATCATTTTTGAAATGATGTGGTTTTCACACCCAAGGTCATAATGAAGCATGTGGATAGGTGTTGGAAAGCTTATCCAGCAAGGAACAAGGGAGAGTCACCGGAATTTGAGTGTGGAGCAGAAAAGTGCTAGTAATTTCTTGAAAGAGAAATGTGTTGTTGTCAAAATGGACAAATCCAAGAATCGCATGCCTAGAGGTAGCAAGACCATGAAGTCGAACCAGCTGTTGTGTGGAAAAGGAGTTCCATGCAGGGATGAGGGACTTGAAGAGGGAAATTTTCTTAAGCCCTGTCTTGCTAATTATAATTGCATTTATAAGTTTCATACATGAAATGTATTAAGATATGCCTTGCATGGATAGGATATTACATGTTGGTATGATTAGTAAGAATTATACATGTATAATGAACCACTAATGGTAGTTATTGCATTGATGTTGGCATTAGTGGAAAAACCAACGACAACATGGACATGGATGAATATGTTTCTGATTTTGAGGAATGTGACTAGCAACCCTATGGAGAAAGGGATAACGCAACAAGTCCAGAATCAAAAGTTGGTGAGCAAATTTTGCAAACTCCTGCAAAGGACCAACCAAACTGGTAGTGTCAAGGGTGTAAGTAGGACCCATGAAGGTAAGAGTTTAATTATGAAAACTGCATGGAGTGGTAAAAGCAAGAGGTCTCATACCATGTGGGTATTTGAATTTTATACTGCATTCATATGGAAATTTGTCATGCCTATATTATGTGTTGTTATGAGCCTTAGTAGCCCAAAGAAAGTAAGTACTGATGGTATTGATTATAGCAATGCATCCTATATGAAGTAGTCATGGTTAGGCCATGCATGGTAGGATTGAATGCATCGTATTCTAGAATCAATGCAAGGTAGAATTGAGTGGATATGCATCAAAAGGTTTCATAAAGGTTGTGGTTATGCATTGAACAGATGCATATGAAAAGTATGAGTAGATGTTGTGATGCAATGCATAGAGATAGTGTATGTGTCATTATGAATAACTAATGGCTGAAATGATGAATTGATGACAATTCTGGAACCATTTCAAGGGATGATGTGAATGCAAGATAGTAAGTGCATGAAGAGGGTAGTCATGATCAATTGGCTGTCGAAAATGATCTATGGAAGGGCAAGGTGGTATAATGATATGCTTGTGAAGTAAGGAGTATCTAAACAATTCATTTAAATTGCATAAATGATGCGACTATACCTTGAAAATGTTAGTATGACAATGATTGCGTGAAGTAAATGATTTTTGGTAACATTGATGTGATTAACAGCTGGAAGTATTTGAATTTTATAAATTCTGAAAATGCTTCAGTGCTTGTTGCAGCAATGAAAAAGCTATATGCATCAATACTTACTAAGTGTTTGGCTGATTGAGGTTTAGGTTTCAGGTAGATTGTTGGGGTATGCAAAGTGGGTAAGTCCATGAGAAAGGCCAAAATATACCATTTGAAAGAGACAAACCTCATGAGAAGAATCTCATGGCTGTGAAACTAGTTTGTATGCGTAATGAGTTGTAAATTTGAATTTGTGAATTTCGAATTTAAGAAATTGCTGATAACTCCTAACCACTACTGGCTTGCATAAGATTGTGTCAAGAGGACGCACTGCAAGTGGGTATTCATGTTATTCTAGTAGGCATAAAATTATAATGGGCATAGTGGTGCTGCTTACAAGAGACCCGCAATTGAGGATCACCTCATTGCCAAGCAAACCAATTTTTTTAGTAGACAGAATTGTAAATTCCTATTGAATTTAATTACTAATGTCATTGCTTGGTTATGGAACAATCAATTTGGATTGTATTATCAGATACTGATTGACTGTTTGGATATTTGATGAATGTGCTAGGGGTACACACCACACGAAGATCATGTGTGATTTCTTGCAGGAGCCAAACTTCATGGGAAGGTTTTCCCTTATCTTGGAAATGGGTTTCGGGTGAAACTCCATTGGACATTTTGGAAATGTCTCATCTGCACTACATGTTTGGTAAGCCACATGAGTGAGATAGTATAGATTATGTCGGTAAGACATGTGTGGATATGAAATGAAAAAGGAATTGGGATGGCAAACAGAGGGACTGTCAACTTAGAGAAGGGATCCCCCATTCCTCCTCAACGAAGGAATGCTACCTCAAAAAATGGATAAGTGTTCTATAACCCTAGCTAAGAATATGGATGTCAAATTGTTGAATTCAATATACAGAACATGTTACGATTTTATTTCCATTGTGTCAGATTGCTTGAGTATGAATAGGGCCTACATGGCACACACCGGAAAAGGGTGCACACTTTTTCGATGTCGAATCATGGAAGGGTTTTTCAATATTGATTACACCCTAGGGACTGGATGCACTCCTAGTGTCTCAATACTTGATAGTGAATGATATGAAATGTGATTATAGTTTTAGAACAATAACACTGATGAATATGCTTATATTGCTTGTGTTGTTAGGCTAAATAGATGTAGTCTGGTTTTGTACACTAAATGGACAATGGCTTGAGCTCATCCTACCTTCTACAGAGAAGGAGACATTCCTGAGGTACTATCATCTCAGAGAAGGGAGTGGTCTCTCTAAAGAGCACAGAGAAGGAGACATTCCTGAGGGACTGTTAACTCAGAGAAGGGAGTGGTCTCTCCAAACAGCAAAGAGAAGGAGACATTCCTAAGGGACTGTCAACTCAGAGAAGGGAGTGGTCTCTTGTGTGATATGAGGTAGTGGAATTAGAGCTCACTACCGAAAATGAGACCTGAAAATGGTCATTTATTGTTGATATAAGTGCATGTGTTATTGTTGATGGCTTGATAAACCAAATGGTGTTGGATTGGATGATGATTGGTTGTTGATATAAGTGCATTGTTGATATAAGTGCAGGCAATTTGTTGACAGTCTGATAAACCCAACTAAAGGTTGGCTTGACTGTGCCCGATATATGTATAAAAGGATGTTGTGAAGCAGCCTGCATGCTAGTCTAACATCCAAGTCCATAGATGATCCCAAGGCTTGCAAAGCGAAGTAGGATCATGTGGACCAACGAGGAAACACACAATACAGATAAGTATTGGATTATTTTGCAATTCTTGCTTATGAATATGCATGTGTATATGATTTTGTTATGATGTTTTAAGCTCTTGTTAAGAGATAAAAAATGATGAGAATAAACTAAACATGTGAATTTATTCAATGTCTGAATATAGGTATCGTTGGAAGCGAGGACTATGAGAGCATCCTAGGGGTGCATGTGGACATGTGACTATCCTGAAGAGCTCAGAATGAGTAGTAATGAAAAAGGTGCTAGTGAGATTGTGAAGTTCCTAGTAGCCGAGACAAACCATGTGGGGAGGCTCCATGGTTGAGAGGTCTGAAATAGACCAGAGACACTAAGTGTCATGACCAAGAGGG
>LPNX011038508.1:328311-404619 GCA_001517045.1 Pseudotsuga menziesii
ATGCTGGAATGGTTAATTCCTTGCCCAAGAATAGACATGAATGAGCTCATGTGCTGGTTGGGAAGGCATGGAGAATATGAAAGTCTCCTTGATGAGACTTGTACCATCATGTCAATTTGGTAATTAATTGATTGATATTAATGTCTATATTATTCTTGGTCTAACTGAATTTCAATGATGCATTTCATAGGTGAAAAAGGTGAAATCCAGTGGTGCACCTTGATCATGGCAGCAGACCAAAAGTTGTTGGACTTGGCTGGAAGTCTCCTTCAAATGATTGCTAGGACCCAAGAGAATCTTGGAGAGATGCTCAAGATATAGAAAGGAAGAATGAGATGAACCACCAGACATTGCAAGACTCTATTGGTTTGCAAAAGGAGGTAAAAAGCCTTCTGGGAGAAATCCGTAAAGGCAAGGAAGGTGGATCAATGATGGGACATTCGTCCAAGAGATCCGTTAAGAAACGATCCAGGAATGAAGACTCAAAGGAAATTGAGCAGGTGAAGATGAAGCAGCTAGCAAAATGTTGGAAATGGAGAGGACATCATTTACGTTGGGACTTCCCAACGAGGGAACATAAAGAGGGCAGCAGCCACAAAGTCCCTCGACTTGAGGATGAGTCGAAAGCTGAGAACCAGTAGGAGAATCTTGTGGAAGTTGAGGGGCTTGGTCGTGAAAGTTCAAGTAAATAATTGAACATGGGACATATCTGCAAAATTTTGAAATTTTGGATGTGCAAATTGTATATGTATTCCTATGTATTGGAACACCGAGGACGATGTTATTCCAAGGGGGAGGGGATTGTAATGCCCCAGTTTTGACCACGTTTGCATTAAAAGGTACATGATGTATATATTGTAATAAATCGTGGTGTAGAGCTAAAGGCAAAATCCCCACCATCGATTCGACTGTGTTATGTTTCGACAATAGGGAATGTTGTCGATGGTATATCGTGCTATCCAGCACATTATAGTTTTGGTATCATGTAAATATGCACATCAATTAAACTAAACCTACATCCAACTACGATGATGCAACATTAAATGAAAAGGGCATGATTCCTAAGGTTAAGGGGGGGGTTTTCCAACCACTAGGGGGTCATTGGGAGTTTTCCATGTGTTGGCCACCCATTTAAAAATTTTGTTGTCTATTAGTTGGGAGGAGTGATGGCGAGGAAGTGGTGGGTGACAGGACTGCTAGTCCTTGCCCCACGCACACTCCACCAGTTGGCTCACTCACTCACACTGGGGCAGGGGAATAGAATTGATTCCCATTCTCCCCACTCTTCCATGAGGGAGGGTTTTATTCATGCGTAGGCAGGAGATCTCTGTGGTTACCCTCATGTAGGAAATCGGGCGGTTCCCCACTTTTGAGATGACTGTGGTCTGTTTAGTTTTTTTTCCTCATCGCTTTGTTCTTCTTCCCACGGTTAGTCGTCCCGTTCACTCTCCTCATGATTTCCCCATCATGTTGCTGAATCCTCATGCACATGCTATAAATGGGATGGTTTCCCTCACGCAGGCGTTGGGGACTGTGATCTCACATGACGAGCTGGAAGGTGGCTTGAGAGGCACGATTCTGCTATGTGTATGCTTTCCCTGTCTATGTTGGGAATCCATCTACTCCCCATCTGCAGTGTGTAAGTTCATGCTTGTTCTCCTTATCTATTGTGGTAGGTGTTTATGTTTTTCCTTTGTCCAAGATTGAGAATTAGACTTCTCCCCTGTTTTGAGACTGTGTAATGTTGCCATTGTTCTTATTGTGAGTTTGGGGCTATTGTCTTCCCCTAGTTTTGGGTTGCTTCTTGGTTTCTAAGGTTTCAAAAATATTTTGGGATTGTTGCTGAGTTGTTTTGGCCACGCTAGGGCCAAGAACAACTCTGAAGTGGTGTTTGACCTAAAGTGTGTATCACCTTTTTGTTTGGGGTTGTCACCCTATTATCTTTACCTTCTTCACAGAGCTGTGAACTGTTTGTTTTATTGCGGCATGCAGTGGTTGTTATTTGGACTGGTGAGAGTAGGATTAGAGGCTGGGTATGCTTGAGAAAACTGGTGTTTGGAGCCACTTAGACAGAGTTAGACTGCTGGATTTTTTCTCCACAACCCTTGAAGACTATTGGAAAGGGAAGTTAGGGCCTGAGGGACTGTGAAGCAGAGAAAGGACTAATTCCTGGTGTTGGGTGTGTGGATGTCTTAAAAGTCAAGTTAACTTTGGTGTAGGCGTCCTTAGATCTCCATTGAGGCCATCAACTTAGCATTTAGCCTTTCCTAGCTCCTTGACGACTTGATAAACCCTACTGTGTGGGCTTGGCTAATTTGTGTACCTTGGCTATGTGTAATCCTTCTTTGACCCTTATTTCTTGAGGAATCATGCCTAGCTCAGGGGTGGCAGTGTTGCTGAGAGATTGATGAGCACGCTGGCCTATGGTTGGGTGGAACATTGCAGGGATGTAGCTGGTTGTGGGACGAATCTTGTTTAAGATAAGTATTCTTGACTATTTTGTCTCTACATTTATATTATTGATTAATGAATATAATGAACATGTGGCATCCTTGACTGAATGTATGTTTTCTTCCACTATGTATATGAAGGATTATGCATCTTGCTATATTTTATGTTTTAAGAATTTTATTCCAGCATTTTATGTATGTTCATGTTCATGGGGCTAGTTGCCTGGAGGTTTATGTTTGGTGTTTAGTAGCATCCTCTTTGTAGGCCAGAGGGTCGGGGATGTTACAATATGGAATAAGCGATATTGCTTGACATAACGCAAGGCTCTCTTTTTGAAACTGAGATCTTGTTTTCCTCATGTCAGATGACTATCCATTCATGTTCCCAATTGCCTCAATAACCTTTTGAGCCCATTGAGGCTTAGGATTGGGAATAGGGACTAGATCTAGATCTGCATCCAATTAAAATTCATCTTCAATTCATTAAACTGATTCAACTTGGTTCTCTTCTTTGTATTATGAATATGAAAAGTTAATGGAAATATTAACATGTGCAAAAGGTTTAGTTTGGATGAATTTACTTTCCCTTTCAAATGGAAGCTGAGATGGAACTGGATCAGGGTATGGAAGAAAGTGTGAGAATTCATATGCCTTGGAGCCATGGTTTGCAACACATTTCACTATAATATTCCCAGTTGAGATATCTAATATCTCCACTTAGTCAGGACCAAATACCACTCACTTTGGTGAGCCTGTATGAGTCATTTGGTATACAGACAAAAAATTTGCTACTAAGGAGGGAAAATAGATTACATTCTTGAACACTACATGATTTAATTGGATTGAACCCTTTCCCTTAGCTTAGACTTGAGTGTCATATCCCATTTGAATAATTAGACCATCAATAAGTTGTAATAAAGAGAATGATTCTTTGGATGCAACCATGTGATTGGAGGCTCCTAAATTAATGAGGAAGGCATGTGATTTTGAAAAACTAGCCTTCAGTGCATGGTAGATGTCATCATGATATTCATTCTTATCTCTAGATTTGATCTTCCTTGCACCTTCAGGGAGGGAAATAATTTTCTTCTCAAGGATTTTTGACATCTGATCTATGGTCTTATTCATACAATATTTCTTTGTATGGTTTCCTTTCTTATAGTAGGAGCACTTTACCTTATCAAACCTTTGATGTTTGACCTTCTTATAGTCTGAGGCCTCATATGTTGGATCAAACTCTTCCTTAGGGTCGAATTCAGTGTTCTTGTTTTCTTTTCCTTTCTGCTTCCTCCTTGCTTGTGCATTCTTTGTCTCACTGTAACACACCGAATTAAGATAAATTATTATTTCTTTTGAAATATTTTAGTTTTTAAATATTTTTGACAAGAAAGTAAAAATAGATGTAATGGATTATTCTTATTTATTAATTAAAAATACTGGAAGCAATCAGAACTGAAATAGTTGTTGAAAGAGTATTTTCTTACCCATAAGGGGAAAAGACAAGCGGCAAAATCTACTAAGTGATAACTCAATATGTAGGAGGAATCCTCCCCAAAATCAGGTCAAAACTCCTTGTGGAGTGCTAAAGAGCAGGGCACTCATAAATTACCAAGTCCTAGGAAAAATATTATATAATAATATGTCCATTTAGCAAGAAGGAGGCTAGCATTGGATGGGGAACCGATCTGTTAATGTAAGAGATGGTGCATTGATTGGTTTTTTCCCTCGTGGTTTAGAGAACAGGCTCAAGGGTTCTGGAGAAAGTGAAACTTGGATGGTCTAGGTGTTGGTTGGTAGGAACGGCTGTTTCAATTATGTTTCCCGACAGTGGTTTCAGGTTCCCTATTCTACTTTTTACTTGTTCTAGTTTTGTGTAAAGAAAATTTTCACGTTAATCATGAACCGTATCTAAATTTTTATATTAATGTTACTATGCATCTATTCCAATTATTTCCCCTACCTTATGTCATTATGTAAAGAATTTTTTTTCTTAATTTGCAGTCGTAGATTTATGTTTTTAATATATTATAACCAAATTTCTGTTTGGGATTCCATACCCAAATCAAAGTTTCATATTTAAATAAAGTGTTATCATAGATATGGATAAATGTTCTAACTAATGTTGCATATGTACTATTACAGTATTTTAAATGGATTTATTTTCAACTAATATTTTCTTCAAATTTGATGGTTTTCTACAGAGCTAGACTCTAGCCTTTTATTCTAAACTGTAGCTGTTAGTTTTTCAACATTAAGCTAGCATTATTAGGATCTTTAACTAAGAGAATAACAAGTACAACAATCAAACACAAGAGACAATGAACACAGTGTTTTTCCTTGGGGAAACCATAAAGGAGAAAACCCCACAACTTCCTCAGAGATAGAATCAGCACCAAAACAGTAAGTGATCTCCCAACAACAGTAATCTTCTTCTTGACTAGCCCTAGTGTCTTCTCCTTCCTCAACTATGCACTACACTTGAGTGTGTGAGTGATGTGTGTGATAAATAGAGAGGCTCACTCTCTATTTATATTCTTTCGTTCACTTGAAGTGCACTCCAACATGTCGGCCTAACTTAACAATTACTTACTAGAGCTGACATCTCTAGGAGTCTCTAATAACCCTAGTGCCCCGAAACTGCGGGGACTTTAACTCTTACACAATCGGAGAGTTACCCACTATGACTTGAGATGACTTGTTTACATTATTGATCCTCCCGATCGAAACATTGGGGCATGACAACATGACTCAAATACATAATAGATACATCCCGAAATAAACATAGGGTTACAATACATAAGATACATAGATGAATACATTCCGAAGTTACAAATACATCAACACTCCCTCTTAACTAGGAAGGTATTCTTTCGACACAATTTTCAGCACTGGTCTTCTTCTCTGTATCAACTAGATCATCTCGTCATCTGCATCTCGATTCTTCTGAGTCTTCAAGTCATATTCATCTTCAAGTCATTGTCATCCTTTGAATCTGGACCATCTCTCAATATAGATCATCATGGGACATCATCACTGGATCTGGATCATCTCTCGATATGGATCAACATCACTGGACTAGATCTGAATCATCACTAGATCTGGATCATCATGGAACATCATCACTGGATTTGGATCATCACTCGATTTGGGTCATCATGAGGCATCATCACTGGATCTGGATCATCTCTCGATCTAGATCATCATTGGCTGTCATCACTGGATCTCGATCATCACTCGATCTAGATCATCACTGCTGGATCATCATCACTGGATCTTGATCATCACTCGATCTAGATCGTCGCTGGCTATCATCACTGGATCTCGATCATCACTCGATTTGGATCATCCCTGGTGCTATCTCATGATTCTTCTCGTCATAGGAAGTTCTACAGAGCCAGCCCTTTTTCATGTTGGTTGTAGGCCTAGCCTCCATGTAGGTATTTTCCAGCACTTATATCTGACCTACTCATCAGAAGGGCCCAGCACTCACATTCACCAGCATGATAGGACAAAACTACTATCATCTATGAAAGGGATTCAACACTTACATCTGACCTACTCGTAAGAAGGGAACAATACTAACATCCATCCAGGATGGAACACATCCTGCTCACAATGATGGAAGAGTTCTACACTTCCATGCAGGCCGAAACCACATCTTGCTCACAATGATGAAAGAACTCTGTTCTTTTCACCCAGGTCGAAACCACATCCTGCTCACAATGATGGAATATTTCCTCACTTTCATCCAGGCTAAAACAACATCTTGCTCACAATGATGGAAGAACTCTGTTCTTCCACCTAGTCCGGAACCACATCCTGCTCACAATGATGAAAGACTCTCATCCAAGCGGGAACACATCCTGCTCACAATGATGAAAGGGATTGCACTCACATATGATCTTGTAGGAACCAATCCTACAGTCATATCAGAATGGCCCCCAGTCCTCCTCGACTGAGCTACCTGGTAACTGATCAAGTGCCTCCATTCTCCTAGAGAATGGCAGTTGCCCTTACATCCGACCTGCTCGTCAGAATGGCCAACACTCACATATAACATGGAAGGAACTTATTCATTTAGCCATGATAGAATGGTTCATCCCTTACATCTGATCAAGTGGGAACAGATCCCTCTATCGTATCAGAATGGCTACTTAGTCTTAGACTGAGTGTTCTTGGTACCTCACTAGGCAGCTCCATTCAAAGAATGGCAATTTCCCTTACATATTTCCTTCTCGAAAGAATGGCCAGCACTCATATCTAACATGGAAGGAAGCAATCCTCTCACCATGACAGAATGGCTCAGCCCTTATATCTAGCCTACTTGTCAAAATGGCTATGGATGTCAGCACTCATATCTGACATGGAAGGAACCAATCCTCTCACCATGACAGAATGGCTCAGCCCTTACATTTGACCATGGAAGGAACCGATCCTCTCACCATGTCAGAATGGATATGGGTCTTATCACTTTCTCTTGGAGGAAACCTCAATTTGGAGAACACCAAGCTTCTCCCTGAAGTACTCGAACTTTATCCTAGCCAATGGCTTCGTTAATACATTGGCTATCTGTTCCTCCATTGCAACATACTAGAGTTTCACTACTCCTCTCTGTGCCATATCCCTGATATAATGATACTTGATCTCGATATGCTTCTACTTGTCATGGAACACTGGATTCTCTGACAACTTCACACAACTTTGGTTGTCACAATGTATACAAGTAGCATCCAACTGGACATCAAATATATCAGACAATAGCTTCCGTAGCTATACTACCTCACAACTAGCTGGATAAGCTGTGACATACTCTGCTTCAGCTGTACTCAGTGCCACACAGGATTGCTTCCTGCTAAACCAAGAGATCACACCTGATCCCATACTGAAGCAACACCCTGAAGTGCTCTTTCTGTTGATGGCACTGCCTACCCAATCTAAATCAACATAACCCTCCAAGTTAATATTTTGATTTGCATCGTACTTAAGCCCATAATCAATTGTACCCTTCAGGTACCTCAGAATATGCTTTGCAGCAGTCAAGTGAACATGTCTTAGATTTGTCAGAAACTGGCTCAAGGTGTTCACGGCAAAGCAAATATCTGGTCTTGTGTTCGTCAGGTACGTCAATGACCCAATCATTTGATGATACATCATAGCATCAACTGAATTTGATGAAGCATCACTCAATAGCTTCAGGTTCGATGCCATGGGTGTGGGCATAGCCTTGTAGTCCATCATCCCAAACCTCTTTAGGATCTCTACTGCATACTTCCCTTGTCCAAGGAAGATTCCATCTGGACTTTGCCACACCTCCATACCTAGAAAGTAATGCATCATCCCCAAGTCCTTCATTTCGAACTCAGTAGCAATATTTCTCTTTGTATTAGCAATCAACCCATCTATACCTGTCACAAATAGATCATCTACATACAGTAGAAGCATCACTGGGTTGCTATCTTCAACCTTGTAGTAAAGGTTGGAATCTGCTTTACTCTTGGTAAAGCCCAAACTGGATAGAAATCTGTCAATTCTTCCGTACCAGGTCCTGGGTGCCTATTTCAAACCATACAGGGCTTTCTTCAATCTACATACATGATACTCTCTGTCATGTGTCTCAAAACTGAGTGGCTGTCCTACATACACTTCCTCTTCTACTACACCATTCAAGAAGGCAGTCTTGACATCCATCTGGTGTATCTTCCATTTCATCACTGCAGCTAGAGCAAGTACTAATCTGATAGAAGTGTGTCTGGCTATAGGTGAAAAGGTTTCTTCATAGTCTATTCCTTCTTTCTGAGAGAAACCCTGAGCTACAAATCTTGCCTTATACTTTTCAATGCTACCATCTGCAGCATGCTTGATCTTGTAGATCCATTTGGAAGTTACAACTGACTTCCCTTTTGGTCTTGGGACAACATCCCAAACATCATTCTTCATGATCGATTGATATTATTCGATCATAGCATCCTTCCATTCTTTCTATTCTGCTGCTTCTTCATAACTGGAAGGTTCTTTATCAATGAAATCACATAGTAAGGCTACATACCCAGAGCAAGATTTAGTCCTTTTTCTTTCTCTGTGATTTTCTTCTGGAGCCCCATATCTTTCCGCACCTTGGATGAGTTCTTGTACCCAAGAAGGTTTCCTCTTATGATGATTCTTTTCCAGAGGTGGATCTACAGGTCTTTACGGTTCCTCGAAATCTCGATCTTCTTCTTGCGGTTCTTCGTTCATGGTTGTATCATGAATTCTGGGTACTTCTGCTTCTGTTTCTTCAGGTTCTTTAGCATGTCTCTTTCTGGATTTGTTGGAGACTGTGTCTTCATCAAATGTCACATCCCTGCTGATGTCAATCTTCTTGTATCTTGGGAAATAGATTCTGTAAGCCCTTGAGCTTTCAGAGTATCCCACAAATATGCCCTTCTTTCCTGAAGGATCTAATTTTGTTCTCTTCTCTTTTGGAATGTGTATGTACACGGGACGGCTGAATATTCTGAGATGGTTGACTTCTGGTTTCTTGCTGGAGAAGACTTCTTCAGGAGTCTTGTTCTTGAGTACTCTATGTGGAGTATGGTTCTGTACATACACCGCTGTTCTGGCAGCTTCCGCCCAAAGATGCATAGGTAGATCTTGATCATGAAGCATAGCTCTTGCAGCTTCCATGATAGTTCTATTCTTCCATTCCACAATCCCATTCTGTTGTGGATTATAAGGAGTAGACAATTACCTCTTAATCCCTGATTCTTTACATAGATCTTTGAATTCATTCAAAGTGAATTCTCCGCCATTATCTGATCGAAGAGTCTTAATATTCTTTTCAGTATGGTTCTCGATCAAGGCTTTGAATTCCTTGAACTTACTAAATACTTCGTCTTTGTTCTTCATGAAGTAAACCCATGTCTTTCTAGAAAACTCATCAATAAAAGAAACATAGTATGCATACCCGTTTAGTGAGTTTGATGACATAGGACCACATACATCAGAGTGGATGATTTCTAGTATTCCTTTGGCTTTGCTTTCGCTGCTGGGAAATGTATTCTTTGTATTGTTTCCTTTCGTACATCCTTTGTAGACGCCATAATGTTTGGATTGAAATTCTGGAAGACCTTCAATAGCTTTGCTTGCAATAGGTAGTGCTCTGTAATGCACATGTGCAAGCCTTCTATGCCAAAGTTCACTTGGCTCTACTGTGTCATGGACCATGGCTTGTTTTGGATGGCCCTTCAATTTGTACAAGCCTCCTTCTTGTTCTCCAATCACCACTGCATCATCGATAGTCTTTCCTTTTGGCCACATAATGACTTGACCATCTATGAATGCAACCCGCATTCCTTTTACATCCAATGCTGAAATGGAGAGAAGGTTCTTCTTGCGTCTTGGCACAAACAATACTTCTTTCATTGTTAGAGACTTACCATAGTCTAGTTTGTATGAAGATTCCCCACTACCTTTTATTGGATATTGGTAGTCATCTCCTAGCTTCACCTTGTGAGGTGATTCATGTTCTGATAGTCTTACAAAGGATTCTTTGAATCCTGTCATATGTTTAGAATCCCCACTGTATATAAGCCAATCATCACTGCCATGAGTAATGTTACCTGTGAGAGCGGAGATCAGAACATATTCATCCTCACTTGAAGAATCTTCACTTTCATATCTGGATCTCTTCTTGGATGGTTCATCATCCTCTGGAGCATGAGCATGATGTCTTCTTTTGTTCCCCTTCTTCTTATGAGAGTGGTTCTTGCTCTTAGGACAGTCTTTTGAAAAGTGCCCTATCACATGTATAACATCTTATTCTAGATAGATCCTTTCTATTGTTATATTTATGATGAGGATTCTTACCTTTGAAGTGATGATGTCTTCTTCTGCTTCTTTTGGAGTGAACTGTGAGAGATTGGTCTTCAATTCCCATCTTCTCTTCTCGAGCTGCTATCCATGCTTCTTCTTGAGAACATTCTTCCCATAGTCTGCTGAATTTGACTAACTTCTTTCTAGCACAGATTCCTTGAATGAAAGCATCCCATGACCTATGAAGGCCATTCAAAGTAGTCATCACAATCTCTGCATTTTCCACTTCTTCATCAATAGCTTCTAATTGTTCCTTGATCTAAGAAAACCTTGTGAAGTAATACTGGATAGTTTCTACATTTTGAATCTTCACATTCTTCAGTTGATTCCTCAGAGTCATCTCCTGGTTTATGTTCTTTCCTTCAAACAACTTGGTTAGGGCATCAAACATAGCTTTAGGTGTCTTAAGAGAGGACACCTGTGGGATAAGGTGATCCTTGATAGAATAAGCAATGATCCTCTTTGCCATAACCATCTTCTTATTATGTAGGGCCTTTGCCTCATCTCCCTCTGGAACTGGAACCTCCTCATGAATGTAGGATTCTAATTCATTCTCTTCCAGGACCAGGGAGATCCTATACTTCCAGGCTCGGAAGTTATCAGCTCCCTCAAGCTTTTCATCAAGCTTGGTATGATGAGACATCTTTAAAATGAGAATCTCAAATGGAAATACAAGATATCTTAGATCTTACCAAGTCAAAATGTCGGATTTGATACTTGAGCTGAAATCTTGCAGAGCTGGTTCAGGAGCAAATTAGGGTTTTTCTTTTCCAGAGTTCTGTCTACCCAAATGCCTTGAAATTTGTCCCTAACTTCGATTTTGGGGAGGATATCAATCCATGCCTGGGCTCACTAAAAATTTCCTCTTCTATAAAAAGGCCTAATTTTCGATAGTAGTGACAGGTCCAAAACTGAAAAACCTCATAATTGGATTATGTTTCGATAGAAAGATGCGCCCTAAGGAGGAGAGTTGTTCCACCTTACTTTTGCTTAAAATATGTGGAGGAAGGTCCACAAACTAGGAATCCCTAGTTCTTGCAGTTGCACAGTGTCTTTTTCTCAGGTTAGCTCTGATACCATGTTAGTTTTTCAACATTAAGCTAGAATTTTTAGGATCTTTAACTGAGAGAATAACAAGTACAACAATCAAACACAAGAGACAATGAACACAATGTTTTTCCTCATGGAAACCATAAAGGAGAAAACCCCACAACTTCCTCAGAGATAGAATCAGCACCAAAACAGTAAAAGCCCCAAAATAGTAAGTGATCTCCCAACAGCAGTAATCTTCTTGTTGACTAGCCCCAGTGTCTTCTCCTTCCTCAACTATGTGCTACACTTGAGTGTGTGAGTGATGTGTGTGATAAATAGAGAGGCTCACTCTCTATTTATATTATTTTTTTCACTTGAAGTGCACTCCAACATGTCGGCCTCACTTAAAAATTACTTACTAGAGCCAACATCTCTAGGAGTGTCTAATAACCCTAGTGCCTCGGAACTACGGGGACTTTAACTCTTACACAATCGGAGATTTACCCACTATGACTTGACATGACTTGTTTACATTATTGATCCTCCTGATCGGAACATCGGGGCATGACAACATGACTCAAATACATAATAGATAGATCCTAGAATAAACATCAGGTTACAATACATAAGACACATAGATGAATACATTCCGAAGTTACAAATACATTACAGTAGCAAATTAAAATGCTAAGTAAAACTGTACCATCACACTGTCAGAGATCCTGCGTCTATGGATGGATTTCCCTAGATCTATATTGCTGACTATTTTATTTGCAAAAGAATACATTTTCCAATATTCAAATAATAAACAAAAGAGTGCTAACAGATTTGTTTCAAAACAGAGTACGAGCCGAGAGACTTCTTCCTTTTATTATAGAAAGCAATCTATAAATCACAAAATTTATTTAGTATCACAGAAATAAAAGAATACATCTCATCTGTTACAGACCATCCAAACATAGATCGAGATATGTAGTAATACATTAAAACCAAAACACCCTGATCATATTATTAAATCAACTGGTAAAATGTGTTACGACTGAAGTCAGATGGTGAATCATACATAACAAACCTGAGTTCCATAATCGTTATTCATCTTTCCCCGTCGCTTACAAATCTAGCGAATAATTACACTAACAAATCTAGTAATATTTAAATGATTAAAAATTAAATACAGTCTTAAAATGCAAACATACAACCTCTTCTTACTGGTATCTAACCTCGAGGATTTAACTCTATTTGAAAAACGAATTAACTCCACAGATTCAAAATGGAGTTCATAGATTTCATCACTTCATAATCATCGAACTATCCAAACATCTATTACGTGGAAGCAAGACCATTATACAATGAAATCCATCGTATAAACGATATTACGATAGGTACTATCATTTAAATGAAGGGCCAAAACCTTTAACAATGAAACCCTAAACTATAAGCCGTTACAGATCGAAAGAGGGTTGCATTAAAACATGAAAATATGGAATAAAAGTATAGGGTTTGACTCTATTCAACCACATGGGACTGGAGTGGCTATAAGACCAATGAATATGGAATCCACCATTCTTTTTACCATAACTTACACATACAAAAATAAAATACAACAACGCTGGAAGAGAGAGGTTGCAAAACCATTTTCCCTGTAAGATGAAGACCCATAACGGTTTAACAATTATACATTCCCCACTTATCTCGAAATTGTGGTGACAACCTTGTTCTCGTACAACCCACAAACCCAAAAAATTAAGATTTAATTTACCCTTACCTCATGACTATTGGCAGACCATCGATGCATACCAAGAATCATCCACGCTAGCAGATAAGAATTCAGTAAGAATTTAAATATAAGTTATTATAAAAATAAATGATAAATTGTTCATGCTATGACTAATATTACATGCTACAATATTCACATGGGTAAAAGAGTATATTTATTTATTTTTATTTTGGAAATTTATAGGTTTGTGACACTCACTATCTAAGAGAGCTTGATTTGGAGATGCTCTGAGAGCTCCCATCTGTATCAACTTGTCTTGTTCATGTATTAGAGACTCTATGAAGAAATCAATGGATGGAAATTCCAATTAGGAGTAGTTAGTCTCCCAGAGTGAAAGGTAGATATGAGCTCTGAGAACTCTGGGCCAAGTTTGTTTAGAATTGAGAACACCAATTTCTCATCCTTCTTGTCAATCCCGCATTGCTTTCATTGCATGACCAATGATTTGAATTTTGAGAAAAATTGCTATATAGTTTCAAATTTGTTGGGATATATTTCTATAATATCATTCCCAAGGATATGGTCCCTTAGCTCATCCTATTTGTCAAACAAGGATTCGATCTTCTCCCATACTTCTCTAGATATGTGGATGCACATGAAGCCAAATTCTTCATCAAGTTTGTTTAGATACTTCAATTTTTCAAGATGTTGTTGGGGTTTTACCTCTCTTCCCATGGTGACGATGTACACACCCTTGTTGGGTAAGAAAGTATGCATATCATCCCTCCAATAAAAATAATTGAAGGGTGTGAGGACTCTGGGTGTCAAATTTGTTGGATTCTCCATCTTACAGCTTCAAGAAACAACTAGTACACTGCAAAACACTTCAATTATCTATCAAACCAATTCAACCACCCTCCACTTTGACATGTACACTTTCTTTGGGTGCATCACACCTAGTTATACTTGTCTAGGTATAATCCAAAGGGAGTAAGGAAATAATACCTAGATTTATGTAGAACCCAATTGCTTTTGGTGCATCAATGGAAGTTTCCAAGGTTTGAAGCTGGCATAGACACCTTCTCTGACACCATTTTAAATTTAATTAAGCATAGGATATTCAGGCCCACATGAATTCAATTAGCAAAGAAGGTTGCAGAAGAGAGAGAAGAATTCAGTAAAGACTGATCAATGATTCATGGAAGAGTAAACAAACATGAGACCAATAATTGGAAGAATAACATTACATCCATTAATTAGTATAAAATATGTAATACAATGGTGTTACAAATAAGATATTTTGAATTTATAAGATAGGATTCGAATATACCAACCTAGAATGACTCTAGAGCTAACTTAGTGTGGGGAAATCACCACTAGAGCTCACTAATGCAACTTCAGATCACTAAATCAATTCACAACCAATTAAATGATGTAGGTAGGTGAGAAAATGTTCCCTACCTCCCTTAAATCATGAAAGATAACTCTAGGATGAATGAGAGTGATATAACTGATGGGAAAGAGCATAACTAAACATATCTGAGTATCTACTATGGTCAACAACTGGATACTGCTGGTGGCACCGAGAGTGGGTTCCTAAATTATAGGGATTGGTCCCTAGAGCTCCTAAACTCATGCAAACAGATACAATGAGTGGTAGTTGTCCCCTAGGTTTGTCTCCCATGCATTAGTGAAGTGATAATGACCTATCAATCTAGGAAAAAGACAAATATACTATGTGGTCAAAGGGAGGATTAATTAATAATCCTAACATCTATCATATGCATACCTCATATGCATGCTAATGATCAAAATATTAATGCACCTAGTTTTTAAATCTTGTGCAAGAAAATAGTAAAATACAATGAAGCATTGCATACATCCCTCCTTAAAAAGAAATTTTCCTAGAGTTAGAGTTGAAAGAGAATACAAGAATCACTTTAATATTAAATTGCAATCATACCTAAATGATATGTTGACGGGCAAATGTGACTGGCTCGCAACAGGGAGAAATAACCCAGTCCGGGATCCTTAAACAGGGTCCAAGCTATTTGGAATGGCTATTCTCGACGGGTTTAATGGCTCCGTTAGCCAATGAATTGATCTAAAGAAACTAAGGAGGAAATTAAATCTAAAATAGATAAAATTAAATCAACTCGATAATAAAAATAACAACAAATCAAACTAGCTAACTCTAACTAATGTAAATCCAATTATTCCAATGTAAAAGCTAACTAATGAAAGACTAAAGATTAACAAAACATGAGATTCAGGAATCAAATGCTGTCTAATGAAGAATAGAACTGTTTTTTTAACTTTTTTTGTATTTTTAAGGAAATAAAAGATTAACCATTCTAAATCTGATCACAACCAATAAATAGAATAATCCTTCATAAATTGTATCAGAGCAAAAGTAATCTTAAACCTAACTCAACTTATAAAAACACAGTCTAATTCTTGATCAAGATAAATCTTTTACTTCACTGGTTTCTTTAAAAGATGCAAACAACAAGAATTACAAGTTTTAAATCAGAAAACATTCAGATCTTAAAACATTATAATGTATTTCTCATTTGTGTTGTAAAGAAACTTTACAGAATAGTAGTTTTGCAATACACATGTCAAATCTGAATACAATAGATGCAATTAGAAATCATGCCATCACACAATCTATTCATATTTTCAATATCAAATACAAACCATTGTAATTTAATAAGGTTGAATATGAAAACTGACTGTTAATCATAAAAGATAAGAAGTAGGAAATTGCAGATGAAAAATTTGTATTAGACAAAGAAATTTGACTAATTAAACAAAAAATCTAAGAGAACGATATGTCTGTATCCTTCAGATAAATAGTCAGCAAAAATTACAAACCCTCAAGCAACAGACTCTGTCTTCAGTCTTCTGTCCAAATCTTCTTCAACAATTCTCCTCCACTGGCAGCGTCCTATCAGGTCTGAAAGAAAAATCTATTTTTCCACTGTTAAGCACTCCCAGTATTGACCCTGGCTGAGAAGAAAGAATAGCTCCCACTTCTCAGCAATCAGGCATTTTTAATCTTATTGAAGAAATAATTCCTCAAATAGAGCCATCCCTTGCAATCAAATTCTTCTTCTGCTTAAATAAACAACAGTCAGAAGCAATGGAATCCAGATTTAGTTTAGCACTGGCGAATTTCTGGAAAAATCAATTTCTCTGCCGGCCGCAACTGCAAAAATCGTGTTCAGAGGATCCCAAATATCTCCTAGAATCCTTCACTTTCTGGTGAAATCTCCCCGAGTAAAGATAAATGGGCCCAATCTGGAGAAAACCCATGTGGTGGATTTTTTAGATCTATATCCATTTGATCACAATATGGCCCGGAAAAACGCCTGT
Organism: Pseudotsuga menziesii; assembly: GCA_001517045.1. Taxonomy (NCBI): domain Eukaryota; kingdom Viridiplantae; phylum Streptophyta; class Pinopsida; order Pinales; family Pinaceae; genus Pseudotsuga; species Pseudotsuga menziesii. Next base: position 344,740 of record LPNX011038508.1, read on the forward strand.
TAGTTGAAAATGCGTTTTTAATAACTGGCTGAAAATGAAATTCATCTCCTGGCAGTTTCGTTCATTTTCTCTCTTAGTCCCAGCAATTTCTTTGGAAATTGAACTGCTGCTCCTAAAATTCAAGAGATAGCGTAACTATATGCTCCTTATTTTATGAACCTGCATAAAAGTGATCCAATTGCTCACATAAAGAGAGGCAAAATTTGTAACAATAATCTAATAAAAAGATAGAGTAAGAAAATAGAAGTAAAATCATCTCCCTTTCCCTCGTTTTCATGAGATTTGTTTGACTCCATGGTCTCAGGCACCAAATCTTCTTCAATTGATTTCATATCCTTTTACGTTCTCGCAACTCTTTCTCATGCAACGAAATCGGTGGTGGCTAGCATGTGCTTCATATTCACTGCTTTGGTAAGTAACCTTACTTATGTAGAATCCATTTTCAACTCAATATCTCTGGATCAAACCGTCTCTTCTCTGGCTTATTCATCGCATTCTTATGAAGGAGATACTCGGTAAATCTCGTAGCGGGTAAATTCCATGTCAGCCAATTGATTGTTTTAACCCCTGTCCTGAGCTTAAAACATCCAAGCTCTTTTTCTACTGTAACAACCTCATGGAATCTGGAAATGAATATCTGCTACTGTGATTAAATCCATAATTTTCAACTCAGAGCCTTCTCGCCACGGTGTCCACAATTCTGGAGTTTAAGCAGTCATTTCTTCGCTCTGCCAGAAACCATACTCTAAAAATAGCTGTGATAATGAATCCATTCATGAGCTGGGCAGTCAAATTGTTATTTTACTAACAAATCTTTCTCTCTAGAATGCTAGAAAATTACAAAAATAGGTATCCTCTTTTATAGAAATCGTTGAGCTAGCTTCTCTCGCTACCTGCTCATAAAGGAAAATATTGCAGGATAATCATTTACATAATTATTTCAGCATCAACCGTCCCCTTTAAACCAATAACAAAAATGCATAAATTTTATTTATAAAAATTATTATTACATTATGATAATGGTAAGGTTGTCGGGAAGGTAAAACAAATTCAAGAGTTGGAATTTTATTTTCGTAGAGATGTATACACTTTGGCCCCATATATCATGAATAGATATTCCTTGAATAAATTAATTTTTTGGAAACATAAATAATTAATGAAAACACAAAAATTACTTCGAATTATAAGGAATAGTCTCACATAAGTAATTTAAAACAGTGTATAAAATGTGACCATCATACATAAAGGACCAAGAGCAATAACATATCAACCTTACTGTATAATAGTTTCAACCTTCAAAAATGGGAGACATGCTATGCGAAATACAAATCCCATAACCCATAGTATCAACCTCGACCTTTACGTGCAATAATAAAGATGACATATGAAGCCCATCATAAAGATCAAGATAAAAAAAATAAGGTTGTGTTATGCGTAATTCTTAGATTGAACGAAAAGCACTGGAAATATAATTCGAATGAACTTTGATAAGGTGCCAAGAATACAATAATCAGCCTTTCAATTTCAAAACCTTATGAATATTTACGTTAAGAAAATTACATAATAAAATCAAATGATAAATATTTGGATGAGGTTTCAAAATTAGGTTATGACAAACTATTAACACTTATCTCTTGATTTTCAATGCAAATCCACTCCAAATAATAATTTCAAAGTAGTGATTTTGTCAACCAATCCCTATTTTGCAAAGGTTTTCTTTAAAAAAATTTAATTTCATTGTTTCAGTAGCTTCTGGAATGTCACCATTTCAGTAGCTGTCAATTCTTTAGGTTTGCTATATGAAATTCAAACATTTCATCAAAACAAAATACAATTTTGTTTGATGAAATAATGTTTTTTAAGGCTATTGAGTAGGGGCACAACATGATATTATTAACTCTTAAATTTTAAAAAACAACATACTACTTATGAATAATTAAGTATGAAACATATACAATTGTATTCGAATAATTTCTTTAAGCATAAATTTCATAAGCACACCTAGGCCCCCGAGTATGATCACTATCTATCCTATAATCATCCTATCCATACTAACATATTTTTACTCACATCCTATCCATCCTCTACTAGAATATGTCATGGAATCGGATATACCGACCTTACCACCCACAACACCCCTAGGGAGGAAGCATCGACTATATTTACGTAAATTCGCCAGTATGAAATTGGTATTCATCATTCCATAGCTTTGGGAGTGTGACTCGCACTACCCTCCCATTAAACCAGGTTTCAGAGGATACATGGTGGAAAACACCTCCACTCCTCCTAATAGAACCAATATTAACACCCTCACATGGAGGCTGATTATGCAAATATTGTTCTTGGAGTTTTTTCTTCTAACAACTGGTTTGGGTCATTTTGTAATTGGAAGTAACTTTTATATGTACATGTACATAAAACACATAACACCATTAATCCAAACATCATAACATATGTACAAATAAATACTAATCAATCCATTTGGAATTAATTGTATGTAACACATTTCTCTCAATGTCTCAACATCAGAATTGAACTTGTGTTACAAAACATGCCTATTTTATCCAGTTGGACCTAGGGCAAGTTAGGCAGGATTTAGTTGGAATTCTGGCCAAGTATGAAAAGAGTCAAGTCAGAGAAAGGAAGAAGGAATTTGTGACAAAAGTAGCCACAGAAGAAAGAGTAGACCAAAGAAGAGGAAGTGCGATACAAGAGGAAGTGCGGCAGAAGGGAGTCCACCAGAGTAGAAGAAGATCATGACAGAAGAGAAGTCATGACTAAAGGAAACGATGTGACAAGATGAGTGGTGACAGAGGAAACCATGTCAGAAGACGTGCAATGACGCAATGCCTAGAAAGATAAAATTCAAAAAGATCATGGGTATGATTCCAGCTAGAGTTATTAGAAGTCTCATGTATGAAAGCATATTTGTAATTTGGGCCTTTAGTGCCTACTGACATGTGTTTCTAGAATAGGAATGATATCCTATTGGATAATTGTATGAAGTCGACTGAGAGAGAGATGTAAGATTATATAAGAAGGAAGAACCCATGTTGTGTGTGGGTTACTTTATTCTTTTTTAGTTTCTTAATTGCTTACTTACTTACGAAGTTTCTTAAGCAATCTCTTGTTGTTGCTTAGCTAGTCTATAAGTAGAGAGTCAGTTAGTTGTTGGGGAAAAGACCAGTCAAAGAAGTTTGTAGATAAGAGTGTAGATTTATAGAGGATATTAGGTTGATCTAGGATATTTGTGGATCAATAGTAGAGTCAAATATTCAAGAGTTGTATAGTTGTAAAGAACTCAAGTCGATCTAGGCTATGTGCGGATCAAACAGTAGAGTCAAGTAGAGAAGAACCAACAACAGAAGAACAAAGAGCCTGAGAGGAGAGAGAAGTATGTATAGATAAGAGAAGAACATATAAAACATATTATGTGGCTTAGTGTGCAGACGAAAAGGTGTCATATATTTCTCATGCCAGATGAAGAGTGCCTTTGTGGTTTTACCCGTATGGGTTTCCACATTAAATACTGTGTCAAATGTGTAAATGACGAATGTGTTTGAGTCACATGTATGTTTTTGTTAATGAATGTTTATGTATTTTCTTACCATTGATTTATATGCATCTGTTGCACCATGGTTTTCAGAATCACCTACACTCCATGATATTTACTGTTATAGTATCTATTGATGGTTGAAACCTCTTAACTAAGCATAATTGGTATAAGTAACCCACTCCCTTTGATTCATTCGAGCGCCTTGGTAGAATTCCAAGGGAAGAGAAATCCCCCACCGAACTACGGGAACCTGGTTCTGGAAGTTACCCATAAGAGAGATATCTTGGGTGAGACTACATCTGTATCACAGGTGCTACCGACTGATCCTTTCTATGTCGGGCCGATATCTTGGGCTTTGTTGCGCACAAGGGAAAGACTGAACTTGGATCAAAGAACATAGATAAGAAGAAAAAAATCAACAAATGGTTTTGTTGTCAGGAATGTGAAACATTCTGGTGAGGGATATGTTGTGGCATACGAAAAATCTTGAAATACAAGATTGGGTGGATTTTAAGGCATTAGAATTTATGCAAGAAGAGATTAAAGGGTATCGGTTGAATCCAATAGAGTGGTTGGGATGATACCTTTATATGGATATTCATGAGATTTTATTTTTTGAGTTTACTATTGTGTTACATGAGTGGTTATCAATGTTAGCCACTGAGTAAAGAAATTTTCAAGGAGTCAAACCGATGGAGTGGAATCCTTAGTTCATTCAGTGGATGAAGAGTGTTAGAAACCATATGTCGAGGGCCCTTGATTTTTAGGTATATAGTATTTTTCAAGGTTATATTACTAATTTTGTTGTTGAAACGATAACCTCATATAGTGAGGCGGAAAGAAAAAATTTCCAAGGACCCTGAGGAAGATACTTGTCATCTTTGAAAACTTGGATAAAGATGCTCGTATGCGAAAAAAGAATCATGAGAATGTGACAGTTAGAATTAATATGCGGATAAAATTAGATATGTCGTAGATGAAGTGTGTGAAAATGGAGCAAGCTAAGTTGAAATGTTCACTGGTGATAATGAAACTGAACTAGAGGTCGGGTATTTGAGAAGTGGAAAAAGGTTTCAGTTAGGAAAGAGAAGATAGATTGTGACGAGAAGAGGAAGCTGTAGTACAACTAGAGGAGAAGACAACGAGCTCACGTCGCATATTGATGAAGGTTCTTGTGATGAAGAAAAGGAATATTAACTGATATACTAAGAAGAAGAAGCAAAAGCTCTAGAACCAGAGCACAAGTATATTAACCCTACAACCCCATGCTCATCGCTGTAGGTAAGATCTAGAAACTCATCTCCAAGTGGTTTTGTAACTAGAAGTAGTACTAACGTTGTGAATAGCAGACAAGGGAGCCAGACTTGTCAAAATTTTTTCCCAAGCATACCAACAGTTAACATGATGGCTGGGACTAATATTAAGTTGTCAATATTTAATGGAAATGGGTTAGAATACCTAGAGCAGCATTGGTTCCTCTGTGAAACTATGTGGACTGTGCGATGGGTCCAAGATGAAGCGATAAAGAAAGTACAATCGAGCACAACCTTGATAGGTTGTGCAATCAATTGGTATATGAATTTTTCCATAGTTTCGGTGGGAGTTGCGCAGAAAACACTCAGCCAAATTCAAGTTGGAATGATAGATGAGTTTAGGAAGTTGAAATCCGAGTCACAATGCATCACAAAAAAAATAAAAATAAAGCAGTTACCTACAGATTCTGTTTGGGACATTGACCAAAGATTTAAGACATTGATTGCCAAAGTAAGTTTTTAGATGTCAGACATACAACATAAGGAATGGTTCATTGTCATGTTGTTTTCGCACATCTGAATCCCATTAATGCAACATAAAATAGTGTCACAGACTAAAGCTTTGGAGACAACCATGGAGTTAGAGTCCTCACTGATTGGAGAAGCTGGTTCAGGAATGATGAAAATTCACTTGCATATAGCTAACCTTATGCTACAACTCTAAGACATTAAGAAGGGGAAAGAGATTTAGGAAGAACTATGGTGTATAAGGTGCAAAACATAAGGGCACCATAGATATAATTTCCCATTTCTGATTAATTATGTTGCAGTAGGAGCACTGAAACTGATAAATACCAAACATACGCCTTGGTGTAGGATATGTCAGACTTGAGGCCATTGGTAGGAATAATTATTTTACTTGAATAATATTTTAAGTACACCGGCTAGTCTATATTGTAAATTTTGTAAATCTATAGGACACGATGAGAAATATTGCAAAGAATTTCAGATACTATAGGATAATACGGTGGACACCTACTTAATGAAGAATGATGACTATATGCATGCTGAGTAAGAACAAGATCAATATCCACTTGCTCAACATACATCGACTCAATATAAACAACCACAGTATCCTCAACCGTAATATCAACAAAATTAGTATCCGCCGCAACAACAATACCCTGAACCTTAGGGGGTGGAAATTTACGGGGCCGAGGACAGCAACAACAAGGGGGAGGAGGATTTGGTTGAGGAAGAGGCCAAGTCATATGTTATAATTGTGAAAAACTAGGAGATTTTGATTGATATTTTGTGAGTCCTACAAAGGCATGTTTGTATTGTAAAGCCTTTGACCATACTATCGAATAATGTCCACAATCAATTGTGAAGCGACATGATAGGATGATTGGAAATCCCAATCATGTGCAGAATCCCAACCCAAATCCTAATTAGAACATCCAAATGATTTCTACCGAGCCAAGAGAAGCAAACATTGTTGTCATAACAAGCAAAGGTTTTGTAAATGGAGTAGACCAAGTTACTCATCATGGACAACCGCAAGTGTCACCAACGACACAAAACAAAGTACCATTCGATGTCCTAAAATAAAAGGAAGTATTCTTGGATGTGAAACCATAATTTGTCAGGAAGAATCAAGCAACAACATCTGGAAGGATGATTGTCCAAATTCTTGAGAAATTTGACCAGCTATTACGAAAGCAACCAATGGGAAATGTTAGTAGACTTAAATATTTTTTCAAAAGTTTCTTAATGCTAATCCATGATAAAGATGTTGTTGCAGAATTGACAGTGTTGATAGAAGAAACTTAGGAAGAGAGTCGACCATAAAGAAGAGTAAACCATGTGGGAAAAAGGTCAAAGAATGGTCATGAATTATGAATGAGCACGCAAATAGGATATTATGATATGGGTTATATTATTTTATATCTAGGGTCTGATGTTAATATTTTAACAAGGAAGACATGCAAAAGCATGGGAAAACCATGACTGGATTGGTCTCCCATTTAGCTCAAGATAGAAAACCAGTCTAAGGTCCTACCTATTGGTCGACTGACTTAAGTACCTCTTGAGGTAGAGGTCTTGAGAACATATGCATATTTTGAAGTGATCAACATTGTCAATGATACAAACCCATATCCTACACTTTTGGGGATTGAATGGGAAATAGACAATCAGACCATCATAAACTTCAAGCGATAGATATTGTCATTTGAAGATTCATAGATAAGGGCAGTCGTGCCAAAGGATCCATTGGAAGGACAAAGATATGTTGAACCACTGCACAATGAAGGACAAGGTGATTACCAGGATAATATATATAACATCATATCTTCGAGAAATGAATATATGCATCCAACAGCTGATGGAAAGTTGAGTTAGTGTAGTGTTAGCTCCTGTACATCTGATTTAGGTGAAGCATTAGGAAATTGGCAGAATCGGATGCATGAAGTATCCATGGGAAGAGGTGAAAGAATTAAACAATCTATGCGAGGGGTAGGAGCTGAGACAAGTGAGCTACCTACATATGAAGGTTTACCTAACCTTGAGTCTTTTGTAGAAGAATTTGAAGAAAAAATTATAGAATCACAACGATTTTCCACCCAAGCCGTTGTGCTGAAAGCTATGCCTATTAGATGGTGGCTTACACATAAACAATCAATCTGTGAATGGCTGTAATGTAGAATATTTCTAGAGATCAGATTTGGAGAAGACATCAGTTATAATACTTGAAAATTTATAGGATTGATAGATCCTGTCGAACATATCGAGTATTGTCGTGCGACATGGTAGGCATATTTGTGACAAGAATGGGTTCATGATTTTATACATACATTGGGTATGATAGGAAGGAATTGGTATACATTAGTAGAGTTTCGACGAGGAACTCTTGATTGGGATGAGATAGCTACTAGATTTACACATACATTTGAGTTTGTAGATGACCATCCTTCGATTTATACTGCATTGCAAGTGATGAAAACAAAGATATATGAATAAATACCTATTGTAGCGACAAATTTCGACCAATGCAGTGTGACAATCCACCATTGGATGGAATGTTACAACGTGATGGGAGAGCCTGATGATGATGACCCTCTCAATGTAAACATACCTGAGTTAGAAGGTATGCATGCAGTGTAGGGACTTGGTATTTCTAGCGACCAATTCTTGAGTCCACTCAAAATCAAGAAATTTAATATTGGTTCGACAAAAAATCCAAAGTTCGCCAATATTGGATATTATTGGGATGATGAGACTTTAGGAAACATCATTGATTTATTGCATGAGTTTCAGGATTTATTCCCTACCAATTTTTTAGAGATGAATGGATAGTCGGAGATCTGGGAAAAATGAAAATAACTTTGAGGCACGACGCAAAACCGGTCAAGTAGAAACCATACATACTGAATCTGTGCTATAAAGAAAAGGTTAAGAATAAGTTGGAACGAATGGTAGACACAGGTATTATAGATCCTGTTGAAGAATCACAATGGATCAGTCTAATAGTAGTACAAGGCAAAAAGGATACAGGTGAAGTAAGAATTTGTGTTGACCTAAGAAAACTCAATGATGCTTTCTTACATGATCCATTTCTGACTCTATTTATAGATGAAGTTCTAGAGAGTGTTGGAGGTCAAGAAATGTAGTCGTTCACTGATGGATTTCATAATTACGATCAGATCATAATTGTGAAGGAATACTGATACAATACTACCTTTGTGACGGATTGGGGATGTTTTGAATATATGGTAATTCCCTTTGGACTTAAGAATGCTCCCACGATTTTTCCCAGAATAGTAGTTGTTGTCTTTAAAGATTTCATTCACAAATTTATTAAAGTATACTTTGATGATTGGACGGTATTTGGGCTCATAAAAGTCCATATTCAAAGATCCTTAGAATGATCATGGAACGTTGTCGCCCATATCAAATTTCATTAAAGTTTAAGAAATGTATATTTTGTTCCCCATTTGGAGCCTTGTTGGGCCATGTGGTCTGCTGCAATGGAATTTTAGTCAACCTGGCTAAAATTTCCATCATTCTCGACCTACCACCACCTAATATAGTCAAGCAGTTGAGAGAAACACTGGAACACACTGGATACTACATAAAATTTATTAAGGGATATGCAGAGGTGACAACTTTGATGGAAAAATTGTTGAAAAATATGTTAAGTTCCATTGGATGGAGAGGATCCAAGAGAGTATGGAGACATTGAAGAATAGTATGGCTACAAATCGCATACGTGTATTCCTATATTGGAAAAGGGAATTCCATGTTCATGTCGATGCATCATTTGTTGCGCTTGGCATGGTACTAACACAACCAGGAGAAGGTTCGATTGACCATGAAATTGAATTTTGTAGAAAGAAGTCGTCAACTGCAGAAAATAATTATACCATGACAAAAAGAGAAGGGTTAGTGATGGTATACATTATGTAGAAGTTTAGACGATACTTATTAGGAGGATATTTCAAGATGTACACAGAACATTCCTTATTGAAATACCTGGTCAATAAGACAGTGCTGGACGAGGTAGATCTGCTATTGGATACTCCTCTTTCAAGAATTTATTTTGAAGTAATTATTAAACCCAATCGATTAAACTTGGGACCAGACCATATTTCAAGGATTGAAAGTGGTGAAGAACCTAGTAATCTGGAGGATAATATCCCTGATCCGCAATTGTTTGTGATAACCATGTTTGATGATCAGTACAAAGATAACATACAATTTTTTAGTATGTTTTATGCGCCAACTAAATTCAACACTACACAGAAGAAGAAATTGGTTTTGTGAGCTGCGGATTTCCAGTTGATCACTGGAAAATGTATAAGATGGGCCCCGATGAGATTCTTCATCGTTGTGTGTTGGAACATGAGCAATCGATGATATAAAATGAAGCACATGCTACTGTTGCAGGAGTCCATTACACTAGAAAATTTACGATGCACAATATTTTACAAGCAGGATTGTGGTGGCCCTCCATGCATGCAGATGCCCGAGATTATTGTTGCAGTTATGATATTTTCTAAAGAACTAGAAATTCGTCTTAATGGGATGAAATTCCATTAGTACCTCAAGTAACATTGTAGGAATTTGATATATGAATCGTTGACTTTGTGGGCCCTATTAGTCCAAAAATAAAGCACAGAGGTGCATGCTATATTATTACTACGACTGATTACTTAACCATATGGGATGAAGATGTGTTAGTAAAGGATTGTATTGTTGAGACTGCTATGAATTTTTTATTTGAAAATGTCATCACAAGATTTAGTTTCCCAAATATTTTAATAAGTGGTCAAGGTATGCACTTTATTAACCAGTTAATGAAGAAATTATGGAAGAATTTCATATTCAACATAGAAAAACAATGCCATATCACCCTCAAGCGAATGGTGTTGTTGAGGCCTTGAACAAAATCCTAGAAAATGCATTGAAAAAGATTTGTAATATTCAAAGAGATGAATAGGATCAGAAAATTTCCACAGTATTATGGGCATATCGCATGACTTGTAAGAAATTGACAGGCCACACTCCATTTTGCTTGGTATATAGGCAGGAAGTTGTGATGACGATGGAGTACATTGTACGGAGTCTAAGAATTGATGCAATCACATATATGAAAGATGTTGATGCTATTGAGGAGATATTATTTCAACTCGTGCAATTGGAAGAAGAATGTTTTATTGCAGGGTATCACCAAAACATTGAGAAAGAAAGATAGAAAGTAGGGCATGATCGCCACAATAAGAACTATCAATTTTAGGTTGAAGGACTTGTTCTTATGTATCACAACAATTTTTTCAAACATATGGGAAACTTAAGAACACATTGGTTAGGATTGTATATTGTTGAAGAGATCACTAATGGATGATCTTTTAAATTGAAAAAACTAGATGGAACATTAGTCAGAGGACTGATAAACGGAAGTCGTCTGAAATCGTATCATGATAGTAGCGACTTACATAATAATAATAATAAATAAATAAATAAATAAGAGAAGAGAGGTTTTTGGTCGCAGACTGCTAGTCTGTCGTAGAAAGAGAACAAGAGAGACAAAGGAAAACATAAACACTTTTGATATTTTTATGCAATTGTTGGTCGCAGACTACTAGTTTCTTGTAGAAAGAAGAAAAATTGCACAGAGTTGGTGTCCAGCGCTGATCATAAATTCAGGGTGAAGACACTTAGGTTGTCACAAGAAAAAGAATTTTATCAAAGGAGGAATATAGGTCACAGTGAGTGCGACGCTGTCGCAAGAAAAGAAAATATGTCAAAGGAGAAATACAGGTCGCAAAAAGTGCGACGTTGTCGCAATGAATACTCGTATAGTGGAAGTGACAACCAGAGGACATTAATTCCAAAACCCCGAGAGATTTTGGCAGCATACTTTTAAGTCACTTCTATTATGATTGCAATGATGTCACAACAGAAAGTGGCAGGTTAAATGGTAGGTTCTATATGATGATTCAAAAAGGTTATCCACTTGATGGATCATGTTGTCACTATTCCACTCGATGTTTGCGCGTGTGAAGGTTTGACATATTGAACAAGTAGGTATTACCTGCATTCACCCTTTACTTTAAATTTACAATGATGCGCTTGAATGAGGAAATCCTCTCTACAACTCCTAAGGATGAAGTAAGTTAGTTGGTTACTGAGATATGGTTACTATAAACCCTCGTGACACTACACTCGAAGGCTCCACCATTGAAGCTATGTTATCTATGTTAATGGTGGAAGATGCTACCGGATATGTTCCACTGCATGTAGGGATGGGATTGGAAACTGAGCAAGTTCCAGTCATCCCTGAGATAAGGATACTAACCGACCTAATAGGGTTGTCAATGAAGAAGCATTCTAGTTCCTGTGAGAGTAAAGTTGTCTCAACATTGTCGATGGAGGATGAAGAAGTAGTGGTTGAAATTCGGTTTCCAAATGTCATTCCACCTAAACTGTTGGATATAATTATGGAACAATTCACCAGAGTGCACTATAGACATTGGTAGAACTCGTTGATCTGCACCAGATTTTGGATAACGACAAACAGAGATAACAACCATCATCATCGCCATCATTTGTACAAGAAGCTCCAAACATAGTTGGTGATGGTTTATAATCAAAGAAAATGAGATGGCTAATTTCTATTGAAAAAAGGAAGACGTCGACGAAATGACATATTTATCGGTGAAGAAAAGGAAGACGTCGATGAGATGGCATATTTCATCGTCGAAGAAACAAAGAAGACGATCAGACAATGAAATTCAATGGCGATGAAGAAGAAGTTGATCAACATGATCGTCCTATTAGAGGAAAGAAGCCAAAGAAAAGAATGCCTAGGAAAGCACTTGGGATTTTGTCTTCAGCTTTCATAAACGGTGATGTCGATGAATGTTTCCATATCGTTCATCCGTATGATCCAAAACAATAACTTTACATGATAGAAGAAACAAGGAAAAAAGCTATAGATGATGTGAATAGAATTGAAGAAGCAGAGTCATCTTGTGGCAAGGCCATTGACCAAATATTTCAGGCTTGGGAAGCATTAATCGACAACAAAAAACTAGAGAAATTCACAAAGGATTTGTGTACAGTTGAGACATAAGTAACTCAGCTGAAGAATGAGATGAAAAAGTTACCCTTATAAAAAAAGATGGCAAAGGAAACATAAATTAAGAAGATCCAATAGCAAGTGACAGTGTTGTGCATGCAACAACAATAAAGGGAAAATAAATTCAAAGAGTTGCAGGATGAAGCGGAGCGAATTACATGCATTATCCAGCTTGCACATCAAAGGGTGCAATGAGTAGTGGAAGAAGCAAAGCTCATACATTTGTAACACCTCAGTTTCGTCCTTATGGAAAAGTTATAGAAAGCGAAGGAATATGTGCAACAAGAGACATAAGAGATCCTAAAAATATTCCAATATTTTCAAGGTAAAATCGTCCCAAATGCAGAAGTGGAAGAATATTGTTGCTGGGCTCAGGATGAGCCATAGATGATTGTTGGGGGCTTGTTGTACCTGTTAGCACTGAATTTATTTTTGTCGAAATTGGTCCTATTGCCTTCAAAATTTTAAGTTCTCATGGGTGATTGAGTTGGTTTCCAAAGTTTCCTCATTAAGCTATTTCCAGGTTGGCAAAGAAGAGGAGTTAAAGGAATTTTAGAAATAATTTCTTCCCAAATGGGGCAAAAAAATCCTATTAATTTTTGAATGAAATCTACAAAATGGGTTTTATAAAGATTTTATTTTATTTATATTCAAAAATTAATAGTTTTGAATATTTTTCCAATGTAAAAAAGAAGCCTTTCTTCACCAAACCAAGTTTTAATGAAGGTTTACGTGCTAAACAAGGTTTATTACCTTTCTTAAGGTATAATCAAAACACTAGCACATAAAATAATCCGACGGCTGATGTATGAAATGAAAAATCATCAACGGGTATTATGGTTTCTGGAGAGTGAACTTGCACGTTTGATAAAACAAAGGAGCATGGCGGAATTGAGTACGTGTCACTTGATCTGACGGCGGGGAAATAAAGGCAAATCACATCGACGATCATGGATGGATCCGAAACAGAAAGTTGCACGATGGTTAAATTGGAAAGGTGGTAGCGGAATGTCCACGTGGTAACTTTTGGTAAATTCCGCGGGCAAAAGCAGTTTGGAAAAAACCGCTGAAAGGAGGCTCCGGAATAGACCATTATTTAAAAATAAAGTTGACTTGGTTTTTAAAAATAATTTCATTTGTGTGTTGCATGCTGAAGGGAAGAGACAGTCCTCCATATTTCCAAACTCAAACTTTTACTTGTTTTCAATCACAGGGAAAATGGTGGAGATAAAGAGTCAGCTGGAAATTGATTTTTATAGAACAGGAGAAGGGAAGCCACAATTCAACAATGCAGAAGGGAATCCCAAAATGAACATCAGCCCAGAAGAGTTGCATAAATATATATAGTGAGAGCATTCATGAAGTTAAACAATTCAAGATTCAAAAGCAACATAACATATTTTTCTGAAAATGACTGTTTTAGTCATTTTACTCAACGACCTGTTTTTAGCCAACGAAGAAGAAATTTCAAATAATGAAAGAGGGTTTTCATCATAACATCAGGATATACAATAACCTCTCTCAAGTTTTACCCAGGTGATACAAATTGGGAGCAGCAAAGTCATCTTCAGAGGGACAATGTTCAGATTTTGAAATGACTGTTCTAGTCATCCAATTAAAATAATCGTTTAAATCAAATGAAGATGAATTTTGTGAAAATGGGAGAGGATTTCCTTCAAAACATACCTATCCATGATACCCTCTTTCAGTTTTCATACAGGTGCTACGGTTCAGTAGTAACAAAATCAGTTGTACGGGCTAGTTTTCACATTTTCCAAAGGACTATTTCAGCCATCAAATTCAAAGAATTGTTTGGGACAAATGGAATTTAATTTGACACAACTGAAAGAGTTTTTTATTCCTAACAGGCCTATAATAAAAAACCTCCTTAATTTTTTACACATTAATCACAGGTTGGGAGAATTTAAAATATCTTCACAAGTCATTTTTCCAGAAATCTACAATTTTATTATTTGAGTCATCAGCTTCAAAGGAATATTTCGAGGATATTGAGATAATTTTGGAGAAATGAAGACATGGGTTTTGTCATGCACATATCCAATTATAAAAACCTCTCCCATATTTCACACAACTGTCACCATTGGAGATATGCAAGAGAGACTTTGTTGTAACTATTTCTATTTTTAGAGTTCAGTTAGGTTTTGAATTTAAAGTTAGGTAAAGATTATTCTTATATAAATTAAAATGTAATTGATAGTTTTAGAGATGATTTTCAAAAGAAGAGAGACTCTACATTGTAATGGCTTCACGTTTTCAGTAAATGAATGAAATTTGCAGAGGAGGAATGTAAAATCTTTTTCATGTCAGAGATTCTTGTGCCATCTTTTTCTTCAGTAAGTAATTTCTTTATATGAATGTTTATCCTGTTTCCCACTCCATTTTGTATTTTCTTTCATGCTTGAGCATTAGTTTTTATGGGATAGAATTCATCCTGCATGCTCTAGGTCCATTGTTCAAGCATTTTCAAAATATTTTCTTCTAAAGTCTTGCAGAATTCACCATAGTTAGGTGCTCTCTTTGATGAAATGTCTCCCTTTGTCTACTAATCAACCTGCTAATACCTCAAGACTGAGGAAATGGTGCCGACCTTGCCTCTGATCATAAAGCTTCAAAATATTACCTCCTACAACCTATTTCAGATCTGATTGTTGACTCCATTGCCCAATGGTATCCTCCATGACTGTCCTACCAAATCTTTAAAACAAACTTGTCATATTTGTCCCATCAGAAATCTGACCTTTTGAGTGTCTTTGATTGAATTTATTGAGTATAAAAACTTTGTAAATAGTGAGAGATCCCTCTCTGACTGTATTAGGTCAGAAATACATTCTAAAGTGGTTTTTGTTGTTACCTTGGAATCTACCTTTTCACAACTTAGGTACATTTTGAGTGCTAACAAATTCGCGCCATTGCTGGGGAACGAAGGTTCAAATCTTCCGTGGGTATAAACAACATAGTTTCAGATTTGATTGTTGATGGTGAAGAACAGTCAGATATCAGCAAGGTTGTGCATCTTTCACCTGGTGACTCCATCTTCGAAGAATCCAGTTTTCAGAATTCCTATGGCGACTCCACTGTCAAAAGATTGTAAAGTTTGAAGAGTTGATTTAGTATATTTATTTGTCGAGATGAGTTCTTTGTCTGTAAGGTATGCTCCTATGAATCGTGCTCACATTCCTGGTTTTCCAAATCGAATACCTAAAGTGGATTGGCAAACAGGTGTTCCAAAGTTTAAAGATCAAAATAATGATGATGCTGCCCTTCATTTGGTTAGATTTCATATACATATACATAAGTTGGGAGTTAAATTGCATGATGATTCTTTAATGAAAATGTTCATGGCTACTTTAGAAGGAGATGCAAGGTCATGGTATGAAGGGTTACCATCAGAAAGTTTATTTTCCCTTACTGATTTTCATACAGTATTTCATGAACATTACAAAAACCAATACCCCTCCTTGTTGCTGGTTCAAGATTGTTGTATGCATGTTAAAGCTTTCATTGAGGATTTGGAAAAATTGTATAGTGATGATGAGTTAGTGGATGAAGAGCTTTTAGAAATTTTATATGAGAGCCCATTTCAGAAAAAAGAAACAAAAATTAGCTATCTTCACATTCAAGAAAAATCTTAGCAGTTAATAATTTCTTCCTCTACTGAAAGAGACATGAGCCAAAACTCTAATTCAAGCAACTACATTTATTTTTCTGAAGTAGATGATAATTTGCAGCAATCTTGTCAATCTTTGTGTGACCAAGAAGGAAGTTGGGATGTTCAATCAAACCCTTCTTCATATTATTCAACTTTTGAAGTTTTGTTTCAAGATGAGGCTGCTTATTCCCAATCAGAAAATTCCTTTTTGCAGCAGCGATTTCCTCTAAATTCTAATGCTTTTGTGGGTGATTACATAAAGAATTCTGATTCTACAAATTTTCAGTCTTATAGTCCCTCCAGATATTTATTTTCTGAAAATGCAATTAAAGAGAAATCAGCCCTTGGATTAGAATTAGAAAAAAGATATGAGCATGAAGATGATCAGCCTATTGATGTGAAAGAAGACGGTTATACTCTTGATGGTTTTTCTGATAATTGTGGTCAGCTTGTTGAAAATTATGTTAGTGATGGTTTTAAAGAAAATTTTAGTCTACTTATATATAATGAAAAGGAAGAGCAATCATGCCATCAATCTCATTATGTGAAAGAACCAACAGTGTGCAATAAACAAAGGGATCACAAAGAAGGAGATGAGAACTTTCAATGGGTTGTTTCTTTAAAACTTTCCAATTCAGAAACGTTTTGTCAAAAATACATCTTTTTGCTTAATCTTGTTGAAGAAAAAAATGATATTCCTCTTAAAGTGCTTGAGAATAATGGAGTTGTAAACGTAGAAATATTAAATGAAGTTGCTGATATATCATTGAAAAACAATCATGAGAATTCCTTTCAAAGCTCTTCTAAAGATCGGTTTGACAGTATGCAAGAGGAGTTACTTTTTGGACAGCCTTGTCATGACAAACAAGTGATTGAGTATTTCGAAATTTGTCATGTTTTTTATGATCCAATAGTAGAGTACATGGATAAATTTTTCAGATGGAGTAGTTGGTTATATGTTTGCAGCAAATGACAAATTTTTCATCATAATCTATTGCTTTTTTGTTCTTATGTTCTAATTTCGATCAAGCATGAGGAAGAAATGGAATTATTGGATAAATTGCTTGATTGGCTTCATTGGAAGTCATATTTTGCTTCATTGGGCTTTGTGCTTAGTTAAGTAGGATAGTTAGGCATGAATAAGCTCGACATGGCGAGCATTTCTTTTAGCAGTTTTCAGTTTGGTTTCAGTTTCAAGTGCAATTCAGTTACAGGTTACAGGTTGACAGAGTGGGATTTGTTTGCAAAATGGTTTCAGTTCAAAACATGTTGAGGATTTCAGAGAAAGATTAAGAGAAACCCAATGGATTTGGCACCTGGTCTATGGGGTTCTTTGCTACCTCGCAGGGAGGATAGCATCCCTAGTTGGAGCCAGTTGTTAGCACTGAATTTATTTTTGTCGGAATTGGTCCTATTGCCTTCAAAATTTTAAGTTCTCATGGGTGATTGAGTTGGTTTCCAAAGTTTTCTCATTAAGCTATTTCCAGGTTGGCAAAGAAGAGGAGTTAAAGGAATTTTAGAAATAATTTCTTCACAAATGGGGCAAAAAAATCTTATTAATTTTTGAATGAAATCTACAAAATGGGTTTTATAAAGATTTTATTTTATTTATATTCAAAAATTAATAGTTTTGAATATTTTTCCAATGTCAAAAAGTGGCCTTTATTCACCAAACCAAGTTTTAATGAAGGTTTACGCGCTAAACAAGGTTTATTACCTTTCTTAAGGTATAATCAAAACACTAGCACATAAAATAATCCGACGGCTGATGTATAAAGTGAAAAATCATCAATGGGTATTATGGTTTCTGGAGAGTGAACTTGCACGTTTCATAAAACAAAGGAGCCTGGCGGAATTGAGTACGTGTCACTTGATCTGACGGCGGGGAAATAAAGGCAAATCACATCGACAATCGTGGATGGATCCGGAGTGGAAATTTACATGATGGTTAAATTGGAAAGGTGGTAGCGGAATGTCCATGTGGTTACTTTTGGTAAATTCCGCGGGAAAAAGAAGTTTGGAAAAAACTGTCGAAAGGAGGCTTCAGAATAGACCATTATTTAAAAATAAAGTTGACTTGGTTTTTAAAAATAATTTCATTTGTGTGCTGTGCGCTGAAGGGAAGAGACAGTCCTCCATATTTCCAAACTCAAACTTTTACTTGTTTTCAGTCACAGGGAAAATGGTGGAGATAAAGAGTCAGCTGGAAATTGATTTTCATAGAACAAGAGAAGGGAAGCCACCATTCAACAATGCACAAGGGAAGCCCAAAAAGAACATCAGCCTAGAAGAGTTGCAGAAATATATACAGTGAGAGCATTCATTCAACGACCTGTTTTCAGCAAACGAAGAAGAAATTTCAAATACTGAAAGATTTTTTTCATCATAACGTCGGGATCTACAATAACCGCTCTCAGTTTTTACCCAGGTGATATAGATTGAGAGCAGCAAAGTCATTTTCAGAGGGACAATGTTCAGATTTTGAAATGACTGTTCTAGTCATCCAATTAAAATAATTGTTTACATCAAATGAAGATTAATTTTGTAAAACTGGGAGAGGATTTTCTTCACAACATACCTATCCATGATAACCTCTTTCATTTTTCACATAGGTTCTACGGTTCAGCAGCAACAAAATCAGTTGTACAGGCCAGTTTTCATGTTTTCCAAAGGACTATTTCAGCCATCAAATTCAAAGAATTTTTTGGGACAAATGGAATTTAATTTGACAAAACTAAAAGAGGTTTTTATTCCTAACAGGCCTATAATCAAAAACCTCCTTCCGTTTTTACACATTAATCACAGGTTGGGATAATTTAAAATATCTTCACAAGTTATTTTTCCAGAAATCTACAATTTTATTATTTGAGTCATCAGCTTCAAAGGAATATTTTGAGGATATTGAGATGATTTTGGAGAGATAAAGACATGGGTTTTGTCATGCACATGTCCAATTATAAAAACCTCTCCCAAATTTCACACAGCTGTCACCATTGGAGATATGCAGGAGAAACTTTGTTGTAACTGTTTCTATTTTTAGAGTTCAGTTAGGTTTTGAATTCAAAGTTAGGTAAATATTATTCTTATATAAATTAAAATGTAATTGATATTTTTAGAGTGGATTTTCAAGAGCAGAGAGACTCTACATTGTAATGGCTTCACGTTTTCAGTAAATGAATGAAATTTGCAGAGGAGGAATGTAAAATCTTTTTCATGTCAGAAATTTTTGTGCCATCTTTTTCTTCAGTAAGTAATTTCTTTACATGACTGTTTGTTTATCCTGTTTCCCACTCCATTTTGTATTTTCTTTCATTCTTGAGCATTAGTTTTTATGGGCTAGAATTCATCCTGCATGCTTTAGGTCCATTGTTCAAGCATTTTCAAAATATTTTCTTCTAAATTATTGCAGAATTCACCATAGTTAGGTGCTCTGTTTGATGGAATGTCTCCCTTTGTCTACTAATCAACCTGCTAATACCTCAAGACTGAGGAAATGGTGCCTACCTTACCTCTGATCATAAACCTTCAAAATCTTACCTCCTGCAACCTATTTCAGATCTGATTGTTGACTCCATTGCCCAATGGTCTCCTCCATGACTATCCTACCAAATCTTTAAAACAAACTTGTCATATTTGTCCTATCAGAAATATGACCTTCTGAGTGTCTTTGATTGAATATCTTGAGTATAAAAACTTTGTAAATAGTGAGAGATCCCTCTCTTACTGTATTAGGTCATAAATACATTCTAAAGTGGTTTTTGTTGTTACCTTGGAATCTACATTTTCACAATGCTAACAATACCTAGGAGAAGTATGAAAAGAGTCAGGTGAGAGAAAGGAAGAAGGAAGCTGTGACAAAAGAAATCGCTGAAGAAAGAGTAGATGGAAGAAGAGGAAGTGCGACATGACAGAAGAAAAAGATGTGAGCTCCTATGTTAACCAACGTCTTGGTAAATCCCTATATATAGTTTCTTTCGTTACCATGATGACATAAAACATCGCTAAGATCAAATCCTCCTTGGGTGCTACCATACCCCTATACTAATATTTACAATTCAATACTCACTTATTGTTCATCTATACATACAACTTACTTCTCCATTTAAAATAATATTTATTGAAGGCTTGTAACTCACTTACTAAGAGAGTACGACCCCTATGTTATATGTGTCCCACTCCACTTTTCCAATAGTCTCCTTCCTAGATATGAGCTTTTTTTTTATGTCCCTCTACTTTAATACATATCAACTTGCACTTTAACGATTAAAAAAGTTCAATTTTAGTCTTCACTTGAATGATTGGATTCCATGCCCTATTACTTAATAATTTAAATAAGGATACACTATAATTATTACCTTTACCGCAATATTTCATATCAAAATTTTGATTGGAATTATAAAGTTTTGAGTTGTGAAGGAAGTTTTATTAGTCCTTGCCCTTCGGCTTGCAGGGACTCTATGAATAGGCTTGTAGCTGTTTCTATTGGTCCCTGCACTAAAACCAAGTATTTAACAAAAATTTTCTTTGCATCTTGTTTTTGAGCATTCATTTCACCTTTATTTCAGCCAATTAAAATGTTTGAACTTTTATATTATCAAATAGAGCTTTTTGTGTTCTTATTTGGTCAAATCCCAAGCCAAAGGATAAAGAAAATATATTTTTGAAGCTTCTATCATATGTTTGGAGAGCATGGATATTGAATATTATCCAAATTCTAAGTAATGGTAGATATTACTCTAGTATTAATCAGTGAACATTTAATGTTTTAACTTTGCATTTAACTATAACGATAAACAAAACTATAATGTAAAATTGGCATGCTAGCCATGTGTGGATTTTGCATACTATCCCTGTGTTTATGCTCATGCACCTGTTTGTACATGCTCCTGCAATTCCACATCGCATGCTTATGCAGCAGTATGCAGCCATGTGTGCATGCTTTGTTAAGTGCAACATGCTTTGTTAATTGGGATGCCACATATTACCTAGCCATCCATCTCTTGATTTGCATCTTTTCCTTTTATCTTTGCCTTCTATATGAGGCGTTCTGTGCTTTCTCCATTCTCTATTGGAAAACTAGAACATCTCACATCTTTTGCATGGAAGAACCAAGAACCAACTTAACTTCTAACTTAACTTTTGGGAGTCCCTAGACTCTCCTATGAAGACTGCCAACACAGGTATTTCATATTCAGCTATAGTGTTTTTTTCAACTATTATTGTTATTTGAATTGGCAACATAATGAATTTATTTCAAATAATTTCATTATTTGAAAGTACAACGTAATGAAATTAAATTAGAGACATACTAGTGAATTGTGGCATTGTATTAGACTTACTTGACTCCAAACTAAACTAGGAAGCTGCTACTCAACAGGAGTTGAAAAGCCAAGGAAGAGGAACTATTGCCTAAAAATATATGAAAACTACAAATATTGGGGACAAGGATCGAGTCCGCATTCTTCCCCACTGCAAACATTTCTTTCATATTTCTTGTATTGATCGTTGGATTCTTTCATGTATTGAAATCAGCTGTTTATGCCCTTTGTGCAGAGCCACTATCATTACTTTATGTTAACTTTCAATCTAATACAAGCCTACTTCAGCTTCGTTGGGTTTTAAGCTGGATGAACCTATTTCAGCTTCATAGCCTACTACGAAGAGGTCTCCAAAGCCTCAAAGCGGAGTGATGTATCTCATACAAGCCTCTCCCACTAGCAGCAGTTTCAGATCCTCCAGCATTAGTCGAGTCAGTAGAATCAGCCAGCAAGCAATCAAGCAAGTCCGGTTCGTTCTTTCTTCTCCCAGCCATCCAGGGGTCGAATCAGCCAACAAGCAATCAAGCAAGCTCGGTTCTTTCTTTTTTCTCCCAGCCATCCAGGGGTTTTCTCTTTCTTCTGTCCAGGCAGGTGTAGTCTGTTCAGGCCGGCCACGGGTTTTCTTTCTCTGGGTGTAAAATGTGGAGTGATTGATAGACCTCCTCATCACCCTAAATATTAACTTTTAGCTCCATATTTTTACAAATTCAGAAAATTTTAGTTATTTATGAAAAAAGATTACCAATTAACATTGATATGGGTAACTTACAGGAAACCATGTCTGTTCTTAGATATCTAGTTCCTGAGAAGTCCCGCTCTCTGCCTGCAACTGAACAAGCATCTTTCATGACCTCGTTTGTGCATTGTGTGAGATGGACGAGGATGGGTAGATCTTCACGGGGCTGAGGGCCTTCCAATATGCAGGTAGATTCATCATAAAGGTGGTCGAAAGTGCCTACAGGTGGATTTGCATTACTCCAGTGGCTTTGATGCAAAAAAACATAACAAAACATGCAAATAAGCCTCCAAGCAGATTCAACTGGCTATGTACTTCCTGAAACTGTGTTTACTGAAAAAAAAATTGTATGGAAGAATAAAAAACTGCCCATCTGGCTTGAGCATAGGCGATGAGATTTTAATCTATGAGCCAGGAATTTGTGAATAACCTAACTACTTAACTACTGGAAAATACAGCTTTTTCATATGAGCAAAATAAAAGATGGATCAATGAGAATCTTTAAAAATTAAATTATGAGTTTTTAGAGCTTGAGAGCCTTACCTTTCAAACGAAACAACTGTTGCCTAAAGTGACGCCCAACCCCACTTTTTTTCTCCTTCTTGCATAAAGGATATGAGACCATCAGACTATGGTGGCCGCTTCATGGTTGGAAATCGAGTTTTTTTCTTCTTTCTCAAGCACCTCCAGAAATAGGATACAAGCCATAATATTCTTGTTTGGAAACCTCCATTTCACTATAATACATGATATATCAAATAAATTGCAACGTGTATCATCACTTGGGATTTCCATTTTCTCTAGGAACAATTAAGAAAATGTAGGTCCTAATAACCCTGGACCTTTCATGGAAGTAAACTTTTTATCCATGGAGCATAATTAGGCTTGAAAAATGAGAAAAACCAGGCACTCTCGTTAGGATTGAAACAAAGGTCTTCAACACGAATGTGAAACAAAGTTCTTCCGCAATGAATGTCTGTGGATGCGTTGTCTTCTTTTTTCTTCCTTCAAAACCCAGGCAATGGTTAAAAATATGTCATTACAATGAACATCACAATGACTAGCTAAAGACGAAATTACTCAAACTAACTCCGACCAGGTTCTCGGGATGGGCTGTAGCAGCTGTTGTGCATGTATCTTGAACAATGTAAAGCAGCTTGCATGCGTTCCTGATGCTCACATTGATTCTTGTTTTATAAATGATAACTTAGTATAATGTGCTTCTTCCACAAGTGGCACTTAAATCTTCACGCCAACTTAGGGCAGTGTGTTGTATTAGGTTTGGTTTGGTTGGGAACAAATTGCAACTAAATCTGCTACAGGCATAGGCTTTTGGAACAGGCTTTGCAACTAGGGATGGAAACTAAGTGATGTAGTGGTCCTGGCTGTGGATCTACCGCCCCCGTGCCACTAATACCTTCGCTATCTTTCATACAAAGTTGATCTATTAAACGTAGATTTAAAGGAGCAAAAATATTAATTAAAGTATTGAATTGAGATAATTAACTAGACATGAGTGGTAAATAAAGAAATAACAAATATTTTCACTGTCATTTTCAGTTCTATGCAACTTTGGGCGCATGGCAATATTTCCTTGTTATATATATACTTTTCTTAGTGTAAACAGAAGCAAAGGCAATCAATAGCCAGGTGGAAGCATCAAATAGAGAAAGAACAAAGAAACATGCATAAACAATAGCATAGCTACCAACAACGAAAGAAGCAAGGGTGAAGGATTATACATCGATTAAGCAAAGGATTCTATAGTAGCAAAGGCATAAGTAGAGGAGGTAGATAAAAAGTGAAGTTGGGGACAAAGACAAAGATAGAGGTGGCAACAACCAGCGATTTGGTAATCAATCCACAACGTTGGCATTTGCTTTTATAATCTTCTCTTTAATATCAACTTCAATCGCATTAGATAAGGATGTAGATGGAATTTTCAAATTACTCAGGGATTTTGACAATGAGTGTCAATGTAGATTATCTTTGCAATAGCTAAGGAAACATGGATCCTTCGAGTTTAATGGCTTGGCAACGTAATGTCAAAAAATAATTTTAGGCCAGCGATTTTGGCGGTATTCTATGGTGTATTCTCTCTCCTGGTGAAACATGTTGTAAACACAAACAGTATTCCATGAAAATATTGGGAAAGTATTTTGATGGGGCTCAAGAAGCAATCGAAACAATCACTCCTAATTTGTGAAAACCTCACACACTAGGAAGACGTGTCCTGAGCGGTATTGAAATTCGGTGAATTTAATCCAAAAAATTTGCAATTTCTATTGTTTGTTGGGAGATTTTAAGTGTAAAAATGAAATCACGTGGCACAGAAACCCCATCACCCACACTCTGTTAGATCTAGCAGTATTTTTGCTAGTTTTGAAAATTCCATAAAAATTCATAGCTAAAAACTAGTAAAAACTAGCCAAAAAACAAGAAGAAAAACATCCCATATTTAAACTACTCACTAAAACTCTTCTTATATCTTTATTTTATTTGAAAAACAATAGAGTGATTCATTAACTCATAACTAATAAAAATCAAAGAAAAACGAATTCATAAAAAATCCCCTTTTAAAAAGTGAAAATTAAAGAAAATGAGCTCCCTCAAAGCCAATTTATTATATTGTGTAGAAAACACGAAACCGAGTTTTGCATTATGTTTATATTACACCTAAGTTGTATCTTGACACACACTTGTGCATGCATTTTATCTTAGGTGAGTGGAATTTTAATCACATGCTCTCCTAGGAAAGCACATGTGTAATCTCTCCCTCTACTTGAGGGAGGATTCTCGTCTTTGTTGGATATGAGACTGAGCTCTGTCTTTTTGGCTGAGGCCTTTCTTACATGTATATTCCCACCTTGTGCTATAAACATGTTACCTTTGATTTTGATGAATAACAAGGAACTACTATTTTTCTCCTAGAAAAAATCTCTCCCTATACTTCATACTTTTAGTATTTTACCTATAAAGATGCATTAATGATACTAAGGAAAAGAAGGATTCCTGCCACATTTTAAGGGAAAAGTCCATGTTTAATCTAGGGAAAATAGGGATTCATATCATCCCCTTATGTTCTGAACTTAGTGGAATTCATGACGCTTACATTCTTACTCCTTATTGTAATTTAACTCAATAAGGGGGTCATTGGGCTAAGTTTAATTTCCTAAAAATCATAGAAGATCCCAATATCTACATAAATATGTCACACTTTATACTAACATAAGGTTCTAACATTTATTTAACAATAGATAAATATATCATACTTTATACTAACATAAGGTTCTAAACCTTAGGGTGTTGAAGAAGATGTGCTCATTGGTCTTTTGACAAAGCCTCGGGTGATATATTTGCAAATCTTGCATACCAGATTTTATCCAATTGAATTCCATATATAAAATAGTGGCGGCACTCCCCATGGTCATGGAAGACCCCTTATCGGCTTATTATCTTCTGTTGGCTTATGTTGGGGAATCGAATTCTGACTTGGGACAATCTCATGAAGTGAGGTTTGTCTGGTCCAAATATTTGCTTACTTTGTAGATCGGTAGAAGAAACCCACTTTCATCTCTTTGTTTCTTGTGCTTTATCTTGTTCGGTATGGTTCCACATATCTTATTGTCTAAAAATCTCTCTTGGATGGTTGAGAAACTCTCTCTCGGACTGTTTCCAAAATTGGATAACTTTCGATCCTTCAAGGCAATCCTTGCCTTGTTTTATCCTCTGGGAAATATGGAGGTGCAGAAACAAGTTGATTTTTGAGAATATCATCCTAAACTCCCTTTCCATTTGCTTGAAGGTTCTTCCTTCTTATCATTATTTATGTGGTATTGGTGCATCAAAATATCATGTTCAGGTAAGATTCAGAATTGGTGGCACTCTTCTCCCTACAGATAGGCCATTGGGTTTTTTCGACAGTGATTCACAAAAGAACTCAATTTAATGTGGTGTCAGGGCTCTTATATACCTAGATCAACATAAACTTTATAATATCTGGATGCGGTGTGGTCAAGGTTCAAATACGAGAGGGGAGCTTCTCTCCTTTTGGCTACTCCTGCATTTCTCTTGGCTACTGGGTTTAGGCAATCTCTAGGTTTATGGTGACTTGGAAGTTATTATAGATTGGGAAAATCACACCCATGGGATCAACAATATTTCCCTATCAAATTGCCTTTGTAAGACCAGGTTGTTGATTAGTCACTTCCAGGTTATTTCCTTTGCTCAAATCTACAGGGAACATGATGTTTTAGTTGACTCATTGTATAAAAAGGCTCTTTTGGTTGATCCGAGTACATCCTTCTTTGAATTCTATAATCATGGTTCTCTCATTTTGGTTGGTGATGTCCATACCATATTTTGATTAGGTGTCTTGGCCTTTTTTGTCTTCCATTTTGTTGGGATTTTTTTGCACCAGTTCCTTGGTTATGTGCCTGCTGACCTCTTTGTCTACCTCTATCTTTGCTTCTATTTTGGGCACTAGTTTGACTCCTTTCTCCATGTCCCTGTGTCTATATTCTAGGTCCTTCGGGTACATTTTGTGACTCACTATGTTTTTTCGGTTTACCTTACATATATTTGAATAAAGTAAGCTATTTTTTGTGGAAGAATGTTCTAACATTTAATTTTAACAATAAATGTTAATATAGTATAACATTTAAAGTAACATTTGTTTAATTCATAGTAATTTTTTTTAACTGGAGCGGTTAAGATTATATTAAACATGGTCGCGGTCAGAACTTCAAACAACCATAAAACCCGGATTAAAAATTCCAAAACCTATTCAAAACATCTAAATGCCTTATATATCTAGTGAAAGGATTGAGGATGCATCAGAGCCATAGTTTCATAACTATTTGACTTACAATCACTTCCCAACATAAGTAGGTCAATCTTTAGAATCTTAAACCAACATTCAATCGAACTTGTGAATGAAGTTGATACAAAATGCATGGAGTGAGGAGATCAGAAGCATAACCTCTGAGTCTACACATCTTCATTGTCCATGCTAGCCAAACAAACCTACATGATGACACTGTGATCTCATATTCTTCAATGCCAGAGTTTCTTATTGAAAGGATGAAAAGAGCACACCAACTCATGGGATGGGATGTACGGTGTTAGATGGAATTTTCACCTCCTGCGGATAGGAGTTGTTACCGTAGCTTGAATCCTTCACAACTAGAAACAAATAAGTGATAACAAGAAACAACAGTTTGTCAATGAAGTGGGGGTCCAATCGGTGGGGGAAGGTGGTTTTCACCCAGCCCACCAGGGGTCAATTCCCACCGAGACATGGCCCGCTGTGATAAGGCTCAAAGGATAGGTGCCCCCTGGATAGGCTACCGCCCATACGGGGATTGGAATCGGGACGTCTCGGTCCTTGCTGAGTCACAAGTTGCTGGTATATCCTGGCTTGCGGGCTGCCGGTTTATACCTTAGGGGTTATAGTGGCAGCAGCGGATTTGAACCTGGGCCTGGCCCAGGCAAGTTTGACAAGTTACCGATTCCCCTCGAGCTAAAAAAAACAAGAAACAACACTTTCCCTAGAATATATAAATATATGGAATGAGTCTTTTACCTATGATGCAATATGATGCATCATATTTCTATGGTGCTATATCTTCACAGATCTACCTCCAATAAACACATCAAAACTATTGGAGACATTTACCCACCATGCACACTTAATTTGGTCAATTTGACCTTGTTAAACCACTATATTAAGTTTTATTGACTTAATTGGCATCAAAGGAGCATTGTATGACATCAACATGAGTACAGCCATGCCTACCTTCAGTCAAGGAGGCCAACTAAGCCTTCTCCATTATTTGGGGAGACTAACTAGAGCACTTCGGGGGTGATCTGAGTGTCATAAATGAACCTAATTGCTAACTGATGGTTACAATCAGTTGAGCTGAGTGGTGAAGGAGAGTCCTTTCATTATATTGATTATTTTATTAATATTTAATGAACTGGAGTCAAAAGGGGTGCCTCCAACCACCTCTGATGGCTAGTTTGACTTCAGTTAACCTAATTGGGGTTCATTGGAGTTATTGATGTACTACCACTTGTTGGTTGGAATGCAATGACATGTGTGTGAGCTAATTTCAGTTAGACTAAGTCATTCATTGCACTCCAACTTCAGTTAGGACTCAGTTGAGTCAATCGGCACTTGATCAGTTGGTTAACTAGTGTGTTTACTGTGGCTTATAGTCAGTTAAGATACACCCATTCATTCAATTCAAATGACCTCCTTGGGAATTTGAATTGTCTTGGAATTCATGCATCTTGCATGATAATTGTATTGTATTATTCATTCTTTATTGATTATATAGAGCCGCTACTCCCATTGCAACACCTTTTTGCCAATTTTATGCATATTTGTCTGTATTCTTTGTGAGACTGTGTTTTCAGTTCCTAGAACACTGTGACAAATTAATATGGTATCAGAGCTCACGGCAGGATGAAACTTAGACCTCTCAAAAACAAGGTTTTTGACAGATCTTGCCTGAAAAATTGAGCAAAAGCTCAAAAATCCAGCACTGCACCAGAAGCTAAGCCTTACCACTTAATACCCCAAGTGAAACAATTGTTGGTCAATCTTGCTTGATAAACTATGCTGGGTGTGATGAAATCCTAAAATGTGCAAGTTGTTTGACCTTACGGTGCCCCTTTTGTTGTGGTTTGCAGGTTTTAACAGGCGAAAGTATTTGCTCCAGCAGTTTGAAATGGATTCTTCCGTAGAACGCTTGACTTTGTTCAATTTCCATTCATGGAAAGGAGACATGGAGATCCAGCTACGTGCCAAAGGAATCTATAGGATCACTATGGACACTGAAGAAGATCCTTCTTCTGTGACATACAAAGCTAGATTCTTGAACAAGAAAGATGAAGCATTCAGATTCTTGTGCCTCTCTGTTTCCCGGGGTCTTCTTTTCCATCTCTCGGGATTGAAGACTCCAAAGAAAATTTGGAACAAATTGGAAACCCTGTATGGAAAACAGGATGATTTGAGAGTATACCAGCTTGAAAACAAGTTGATGTCTCTCCAGCCTTCCAATTTCGAGACCTTAAATCATTTTTCACAAAGTTCAAGCACATTGTCTTATTATTGAAGCAATGTAAGGTGGAGAAGGAGGATGATCAGCTCATCCTCGCCATACTCTCCAAAATTGGAGCTGATTATTTGGTTTTTGTCTCTACATTCTGTGCGAGGAAGCTCGCAACCCCTAGATGGAAGATTCCTTCACTCAATGCCTTCATTGAGTCCCTAACAAGTGAACATGATAAGCTTGTCGAGATGAAGATCATCAGATCCTACCATGATCAATCCCTCCATGTATTAGGGCCCAAATATCTAAAGGGTAAAGGAAAGCAGTAGAAGAATCCAAAAACCAAATTCGAAGCTCCTAAGCCTAAACTTGAAAACCAACAGCATGAAGAGCCTTCCGACTCAAAGAAGAATAAAGGAAAAGGGCATCATGGAAAGGAAAAAGTCAAGTGTTCATACTGTGGGAAGGGTTTCCACCCTAAACATGGCTGCATGAAAAAGAAACTTGATCAAGCTACTTCTCAACTTGAAATAAATCACATCAATCTTCCAAAAATATTTCGGAGGAGAGATCAGCAAGATCGGGAACCACAGCATGAAAAAGGTCACGCCCTCATGGTGAGCACTTCGAAGTCCAAAGCACTCTTGATAGATTCTGGAGCTTCAAACCACATGATGGCTGAAAGAGACTCTTTCTCATCTTTGGAGACCGACAAATCCATCCCCATCCACATGGGAGATGACTCCACAATCATATCCGAAGGACAAGGTACTGTAGATCTTGAGCATGGTTATTTTTCCAATGTTCTGTATGTACCATCTCTTGCATCAAACCTCCTAAGTGTTTATCAAATGACACATACAGGAGTGCCCAAGAGAGTCTCCTTTAGCCTGGATGATGTAGAGATCACATAACTTGCATTCAGACAACTTGTAACAAAAGGCATTGCAAATGATCATGTAAAATCCTACGAGTTCTCCCATTTTGTGGTGGATGCAAAGTCCATCGCATTGCTGACTCATGGAAATGAAGTTAGTAGATTGTGGCATGAGAGGTTCGGGCACCTAAACTTTGAATACTTGCAGCAATTACAGAATAAGTCTATGGTTGAAGGCCTCCCAGTTATCAAAGCTACCACCGGAATTTGTAAGGGCTGTGTTGTTGGAAAGCACCTTGAGCATAAGTTTGATCGGGGGAAGGCAAGCTGAGCATCATGCATCTTGGGACTGATACATTCTGATATCAGTGGTCCCATGCCTATCACATCCATGATTGGATCAAGTTATGGTTTTACTTTCATTGATGAATTTTCGAGATACACATGGGTCTTTTTTATCAAAAAGAAGTCGAAACTATTGGAAACATTCACTGAAATGAAGGCCTTGATTGAGAATGCATCTGTCAAAAAGATCAAGATTTTTAGATCTAATAATGGTGGGGAGTATGTCAGTAATGAGTTATTGCATATATGTTCTCAAAGTGGTATTCAGATCCAACACTCAGTCCCCTACACTCCCCAGCAGAACGGTGTAGTGGAGAGGAAGAATTGGTCTCTCAAGGAGATGACCACATGTATGTTGGAATCAAAGAAGTTGGCTGCAAATTTGTGGGCAGAAGCCATGCATGCTGCAACATATATTCAGAACAGAGTGCCACACTCATCCATGAAAGGGAAGACCCATTTCGAAGCATATTTCGGACACAAGCCAGATGTGTCGAATCTGAGGGTGTTTGGGTCCACCACATGGGCCCGAATTTTGCTTAATAAAAATAGGGATTTGCAACCGCAAAACATCGAATGTTTGTTTATCAGATATCCTAATGAATCTAAAGTTTTCAAGCTGATGGATATCAAAAAAAAATAGATCATCATTGAAAGGAGTGTCAAGTTCGATGAGCCTCTTTAGGAGGTAGAACTAGTGAAGGAGAAAACTATTGAATTTCCTTCCTATTCTACTAAATATTTGGATGATGTAATTGGGGGTGAGGACCCTGATTTGGATCCTATTATTTCTTATGTCAGTGTATATAAAAAATCAGATTCTGAATCATAAAATTAAGTACAAAATCATCTCCCAACTTAGGCCCGACAGACACTCTCCTCCGCAGGAGATAACATTGGAAATTCGGATGATCCAAGGAGAACCTGGTCCGATTTACAAAGAGCAGGTATTGTGCTCTCTTGTACTGATTATATGCTATCTTAATATTGTTATTTGATGATAATTTCATACCCTAATTCTTACTACCATGCGTGGAAGGATCTGAGATGGCAAGTTGCCATGGATGAAGAGATCAATTCTCTTCAAAAAAACACTACTTGGGAGCTAGTTTCTCTTCCTTCGGGGAGGAAATTGGTTCAATGAAAGTGGGTGTTTTAGACTAAGGTTTATGATGATGGAAGAACCTATAAATATAAGGCAAGGCTGGTGGAAAAATTTTTCTCCTAGGTCCAAGGTCTGGACTACCATGAGACTTTTGCACCGGTTGCAAAAATGGACTCCATTCGCCTAGTTTTGGTAATTTCAGCATCTAAGCACTGGGAAGTGCATCATATGGATGTTAAGTATTCCTTTTTGCATGGAGATATTCATGAGGAGATATACATTAAGCATCCTCAGGGCTACATTTCTGATCCATCTTTGATTTGCAAGCTAAAGAAGTCACTATATGGGTTAAAACAGGCCCCAAGAGAGTGGTATTCCAAGATGGATGCCTTCCTTCTCTCGCAAAATTTACAAAGGTGTAAATCAGATCCAAATGTGTATATACAGAAGTCTAATGGTCATTTGATTATTATTTTTTTTATATTTTGATGACTTATTGATTATAGGAAGCACAGTTACTTCTATTTCAGTCATCAAAACTGCTCTCCACAATGCATTTGAAATGAGCGATTTGGGGCTCTTAAAGCAATTTCTTGGGCTTGAAATTGAGCAAAATTATGATGGGATAATGGTCACTCAATCCAAATAAATATCATTCCTGTTAGTAAAGTTTAACATGGATGAATATAAGGATTCTCCATTCTCTTTCCTTTTAGGGATCGGCCTTGAAGAAGGAAAAACCACACCTCCCGTGGATTGCACTATTTATCGACAGCTGATGGGTAGCTTGCTCTACTTGACTCATTATCAGCTTGATATCTGTTATGCCATTAATGTTGTGTCAAGATACATGTAGAAGCCTCATGATATTCATTGAAAGGAAGCCAAGAGGATCCTCTAGTATATTCAGGGAACCAGGACCTACGACATTCACTATGCTGCAGACTCTGAGCTAGAGCTGGTTGGTTACACAGATTTCGATTGGGTGGGTGATTCGATTGATAGGAAGTCTACTTCTAGATTCATCTTCATTTTTGGTGGTGGCCCCATTTTCTGGTCTAGCAAAAAGCAGGCTGCAATAGCATTGTCTTCAGCAGAGGCCGAGTACCGAGGAGCGGTGAATGCTTGCATCCAAGCTGTTTGGTTGCAAGGAATTCTTTCAGCGTTTGATATTGGTACTTTGTCCACTTTCCTCTTTTGTGACAATCAAAGTGCTATTAAGATATATCTAGTTACCAGGAAGAGGACCAAGCATGTAGAGATACACATGCACTACATGAGAGAATTAGTGCATGACAAGACCATCATTCTGCGATACTGTTTGACTGATGAGCAGATTGCAGACATCTTCACCAAGATATTTTCAGGAAAGAAGTTCACTTACCTCCATTCACTATTGGGGGTGATTTCATCAAGGTGATTAGACTACTTTCAATGTTCAGCTTGAGGGGGTGGGGGGGTTTCCCATTGGGTTTTCCCTCTTTTCCTCACTTAGATTTATTTTTGAGCATTGTTTGAGTTTCATTATTGTATAGGGTGACCTATAGTATTAGTTGTCGGGGCCCTAGCATTTCATGCACTTTATGTTTCTACTCCTCTGAGTATAGCTTAAGGGGGGGGGGGGGGGTTGGGGAAATTTACCCACCATGCACACTTAATTTGGTCAATTTGACCTTGTTAAATCACTATCTTAAGTTTTATTGACTTAATTGGAATTAGAGGAGAACTTTATGACATTAGCATGGGCACACCCACACCTACCTTCAGTCAAGGAGGCCAACTAATCCTTCTAGTTTATTCGAGGATGCTAACTGGAGCACTTCGGGGGTGATCTGAGTGTCATAAATGCAACTAATTGCTAACTGATGGTTACAATCAGTTAAGTTGAGTGGTGAAGGTGCCTCCTATCATTATATTGATTATTTTATTAATATTTAATGAAATGGAGTCAACAAGGGCACCTCCAACCACCTCTGATGGCCAGTTTGACTTCAGTTAATCTCATCGAGGTTCATTGGAGTTATTGATGCTCTACCACTTGTTGGTTGGCATGCAGTGACATGTGTTTGAGCTAATTTCAGTTAGAATCGGTCATTCATTGCACTCCAACTTCAGTTAGGACTTAGTTGAGTCAATCGGCACTTGATCAGTTGGTTAACTAGTGTGTTTACTGTGGCTTACAGTCAGTTAAGCTACACCCATTCATTCAATTCGAATGACCTCCTTGGGAATTCAAATTGTCTTGGCATTCATGCATCTTACATGATCATTGTATTGTATTATTCATTCTTTATTGATTATACAAAGCTACTACTTCCATTGCAGCATCATTTTTCCAATTTTATGCATATCTGTCTGTATTCTTTGTGAGACTGTGTTTTCAGTTCCTAGACCACTGTGAAAAATTAATAAAAACAACATATACGATAAAAATTACTAGAAAACAATCTATAACTCTATATCAGTGACTAAGTAATATGATAATCAAATGAGTGATCATAAGAAAATACCTATTATGGGAAAGAAACTCTTTATTGCATAATAAAAAGGAAAAGAGATATTACAACCATTCTTCCTTAGTGTTGTGATGCCTCCTCTCATGCAAGATCTTGTCCTCAAAGATTCAACTTGTCTTCTCTTATATGCTCACCCTAGATTTGGCCAGAGCTTTAGTGCAACAACATAAATTTCCTTCTCCAACCCATGGGGGATGAACCGGTACTTATAGCCCTTGGGAGGATAAGGATGGTTAGGGAAAAGGTGGATGAGGTGGAAGGGAGATCCTACTAGGGGGGATCTCAATTCCAGGTGGTCCACAAAGATAGGGATGAAGATGCCATGAAGCTGATCTTCGAGAAGCTTCATGAATCTTCTCTTTTTCCTTTTGAAAGTCAAGCACCGCTCTTTTTCAATGGAGACAGATCGTTACCATGGGTGCACCACTCATTGATAAAATGTGTTAGGTGGTGGCACTGCTCATTTTCAATTGGCAATAGGATTTTGTGATGAGGATAACACTCATTTCATAAAGGGAAGAAGTGATGGTCGAATTAAGTATGAAAATAAGAGTCTAGGCTAGGTTCTAACTTCATCACTTGAGGAATTAAGGAAATTTATGGTGTTTTGGTTCTCAGTACATGACAGTGATGAGAATTGTGTGTAACAGAATGCCCCCCAAAGCATGAGGCTAGAGCGATACGATAGGTGAGATCTTTGTAAGAACAAGTTATCACTTCGAGGAAAGAAATTTCTTGATCAGAAATCATCATCAACCTGAATTTCTGCAATACATCAATACTTTGACTCATATCCAAATGACTCCTCATCATAGCTGTAGACCAATACAAGGCAGATCCATGCGAGAGATGAATAATCATGGCTACTAGAATACAACGTAGATCCATGTGAATAAGACTCAAGCTTGGACATAACCACTAGACATACAATGTAGATCTATGTCATATGGATGCAAATTTGAGCACAGCCATGACGATACAAATGTGGATGCATGCTAGGAATCATACAAATGCTCCATCACAACCCAGGGAAAGAAATGAGCACTTAATAAATATCCAGGGTCTTCATCTCATCTTCCACAAAGTATGATTCTATCCATGTGATTACAAGGTCTTGATGTCGAATCTAATAGAAACCACTTGATTACCGGTCAGTGATGAGAACTGCTAACAAGTGCAAGGGAGATCACCATTTATGTCGATGATTCCCAAGGTACCCCAATATAAAATCCCAAGTGTGAGTAGATGATTTGATGTCGAACAATCGGTTGAATATTTTGATCAAAGGTCAATGATGTAAACCTATGTCAAAAGCGAGAGGATCTATCATTGATGCATACAGATCTCAAGGAACTTGTTTGTTTTCTTCTAAGACTAATTCCTAGATGATGAGCTGAAGTCGACAGGAATAGTCTCGTTGAAGGAGGGCCATGATGAAACCCACATCGATGGAACGAAACTTGGAACAAAGTTCTGGAATTTTGAGTATGACGTAACCATGGGACTGACTCAAAGGTAACTGACACAAAAGTTAATAGGACTTCCCTTTGAACATTGGGTGACACGACCGAAGACTTGGAAGCATTGACTTGAGTAGGCGGATACCAAGACATAATGCAAAGGTGGACGATGCATTCTTTGAAAAAATCAAGGAGTGACATGACTAATAAAAATGGATTAGCTTCGAAGCAAGCTAAATACCCAATTGACTGAATGAAATGCAGACAAGTTCCATGTTCAAATGTAAATGACTATTGCCATTATTTCAAATGAAATAGTTCCCTTTCCTTAATTCCCCCATCATGATTTATGAGTGCCTCTTTTCATTTTTAGGAGTTCAGTCATTATATCTTACCCTAAGATCAGTCCATTCTCATATGTTTCACGAACTTGAGAAAGGGGGGTTTGTTCCCAAAAAGAGGGTCTCTCAGTGTTTAATTTAACAAGTCCATTGAAATTTAACTCGGTATTGTACATGTTTACAGAATCTGAACAAAAATGGAAGAAGACTCTAAAAGGTTCTTTTTTCATATGATTTAGTCCCTATGGCTCAAAAAAGTATAAAATAGTTCCTAAGAGAACTCTTCTAGCTGAGATCAACTAGAGTACTCCTTTTTTGTAATCAGTCAATCTGAATGAAAAAAGGGGTAAGCTACCGTTGGAAAGATGAATCTTCAAGTACTTTAATGAGTGTGAAGAAAACAAGTTCTCTCAACGATCTTTTCACATTTAAGGAGTTTGAAAAGAACTTAAAGAAGACTCCATTAGGGTTTCTTTTCATGATGAAAGGGTTTAACGATCCTGAAAAGAAGTGAAATTTGACTCGAAACTTTGGTACTAGTTTTAAAGAGCACGATTAAAGTTTCAAAATAGCGATCGAAACCTTTTTCATGTTTGAAATCCATAGCATAAAAAAGAGATAAAGTAAGCTCAAACCACTTTTCATGTTTTAACTAGAGCACGAAAAATGAAAAGTAAGCTCCAAACCATCTTACTATTTTTAACGAGCTCGAATATCAACGGGAATAATGATCATAGTATTTGCTTCATTTTTTAACGAGCTTGACATTGAATAGGAACTATGCTCAAAGGGTCATTTCATGTTTTAACAAGATCAAAACTAAAATAAAGTATGCTCAAAATGACTCCTGTTGACATGTATTTTCCCAACATGATGTTGAGTTGTTGGTACTTGCCCCCAATATAATTTTCAAGTAACCTAAAGCCAATATAATGTGCCAAGGGTGGATACATGGCATTATTACATGCCCCCTAAGATTTGCTTCAAAGTTCTTTTACAAGCAAATGAAAGGAAAGTTCAAAATATCGAGTCTTGACACAATGGAAGAATTCCTTTCATTTTTTAATGAGCTTGACATGGAAATGGAGCTCTGCTCAAAATGACCTATTTCATTTTTACACAAGCTTGAGATAGAAAATAACTATGCTTGTGGGGACCTGTTTCATTTTTACATAATCTTGAAACATAGAATAACTATTCTTGAGGACATCCATTTCATATTTTAATGAGCTTGACATAGGTTGGGAACTTTCCTCACAAACATCTGCTTCATTTTTGAACGAGCTTGACACAAAATGGGAAATATGCTCACAAAAATTTGTTACCCAACATGATATCCAAAGGTTGGTAGGTTTCCCCCTTTCACATAAGGAGTTAGAAAATTAATTCCAGTATAATGTCCATAGACTCGATACATGCCCCCCATTTTACCTATGATGGGAAGAAGCTAACTAGAAGAAGGGGAAGGAACCACGAGAACATGCGGAACGTTTAGGGAAGTTTGATTACTAGGAATCATATGATGGTTAGGTGTAATAAATGAAAGCTGATCAATGGTCACAATATTCCCATCATGGGGAAAATCCATCACTCTAAAGAGTGTGGAAACTACAATCTTCATCACGTAAAACATAAATACGTCCAAGGAGCAGATTGAAATCTAAAGGACCTTGGACCACCATAACATCAATACAAACAATTTTCCCTCATAATGTAATAGGAAAATGAGGAAGGATCCCTAAAGGCGTCGCAGGTCTTCGATTAAAATCCAGTATCTGATCGGTGGTTGGAACAAGATGAGGAGAACCTAAGGCTTTCCAAGCAGTTGAGGATAGAATACTAACAAAAGCCCCTTCATCAACAATAGTGTGAAGCATCCACCTAGTAGTAACTTGCACAACTATATAGAAAGGAAATCTCGAATGAAGACGATATTCTGTTAGGTTACTCCAGTCAAAGGAAATAACCTTATTACTTGGAGAGGGTTCTGTCGAAAGAGACAAAATTTCCTCTTGCGTAGAACAATCGGAACTAACTATGAAAACTTCAACAGGTTTCAAATCACTCTCAACTAGAAGAGAGGGATAAGACGAATACTGTGTCAAAGCGACTACTTCAATCTCAACAGTACAACAAATCCTAGAATTAGCATCCCATTTAGCATCCCTTTTTAGTGTATTTTTTTTTCATTGAGTGGTCAAACTAGACGCTAAATGGGACGCGTCATGGACAAAAATTAAAGTGTCTCAAAAATGTCTTTTTTGGCTTCCTAGATAGCATCATTTATGATATCCAAAATAACGTCTATTTTGTTGCTTCTAGAATAGCATCCGAACTTTGCTTCCTAAAGAACATCGAGGTTTGCTTCCTAAATTACGTCTTATTTTGCTTCCTAACGAGTGTTTGCTTTTTCTTCTTAAATAAAATCCCTGTTGGTGCCATGTTTGCATCCTTAATAGAACCATGTTAGAATCAAAATTAGCATCCAATATTGCATCCATTTTTTCTACCACTTTAGCATGCTATTTTGCAGCATGTTTTACTACCTCTAATTTGAAGAGTATTGAAAGAAACATGGTGGAGAAAAATGAAGGTTACGTGAACTTTGGTTAAGAGTAAAGATGTGAATATATGATAGAATGGCGCATAAAAGATAAAATTATCCCATAATCCGATGGCATAGAACAAAAGAGGTGAAAATCAATGGTTTAGAACAGATCTGCTCTGTGGAGATGCATGGGAGATAAGGATAGGTGGAGGTAATTAATAAAGCACGAGGATTGATGGTTGTGGGACCAAGTTGGTAAAATCTACGGTTGATAAGGAGTCCACTCCATAAAGATGTGCATTGTTAAAAATAAAAGGGCCCAGCAGAATACGTACATGAAATTTAATCTAACGGCTTAAACGAAAAGTGGATATTCATCAACGGTTGTCAGCAGCTATGGAGGATAAAGCTTCATGGTAGTTGATGTGGAAATGTGGTAGCGGAATAAAAACCATGACACACGTGGTGGCTCACAGTACATTCAGTAGAGAAAAATGGTTTAAGGAAAACCGCTAAAGGGAGCCTCCGGAATAGTCCTTTATATAAGGTGAAGTTGACTTATTTTTAAATTTTTTTTATTTTATTTTGCATGCCGGGATGAGTGAAAGGGACAGCCCATCATCCTTTTGCAGTAAACCTTGCATACATACAGTTACAGTCATAGGTAAGCTTCGAACACTTGATCTTTGTTTACAGAATTATTGTCGTTTTTTTATTATTGAGAAAGAGAAGGGGTTACAAGGTCTTAACTGGGTCCTAGATGAAAGAGAATAATTCATGGTTGATAGACATAGAGGTGTATATGACCCATTTCTGTCGGTTGGAAATGTATCAATTACTAAGGAAATATTGTGGTAGTATAATTTACAGGGAAATGACATTTTGAATGCTTCCAAGTCCTTTCTGTATTATTTCTCCATTGAACAGACCTTACCCTTTCTTGAATTCACTGAATGGTGTGCAAGTAATTACTCACCTTCTGAGAGAGTCATTATGAGTCGTTCCACGTCCAAGATATTATGAAGGATTGATGCCAAAGTTATTCGTGGATTCCTTAATTTGCCTAATAATTCCCCTGACAGTGGTGAGTCTGTGAATGAGTCTATTTTAGCTGAAGTATACAAAGGTTGTAAAATTGAAATTCGATGTGAATTTTTGTCTAGTATTCTTAATGAAGGTCAGTCATTAGAGGGTCTTTTTTGACATATCGTATTCACATTTTCAAAGAGGAGGTCCAATTGGTTGTATCTTTGGTCTGCCAAATTTTAGGTCTAGATAATGACATTCATGTAAATGAGTTTGTCTTGGGTTTTTTATTGAAAATGAGTTCAGTTAGTCTTGAGTTTGAGTCCCATCTAGTCCATTTCTTCAAGTTGGATGAATATTTAGTAGAGGCCATTCATATCCAGTTAGTTGAGTTCCCAAAGGTCAGATTTTTCAAATACCAATCATATCTATTGAACATGTTGTTATGTTCAAACGTAACTGAATTACAATTCTTGACTACTATATTCTCTTCGGATCTGCCGAAGCAAATCAATATGTTCAAATTCATGAATTCCATTATGTCAGAGATGTACAAGTTGCTGTTTAATGAGGTATTGCCCAGAGTGTTTGAAGAAATGAAGGTTATGATGCAATCGTCACCAGAAGACAGGATTGGGGATTGGTTTTTGTATAAATACTTTACTGTTTTAAGAGTTTATGGTTTCATCGGAGAGCCATACAGGTTGCCTGCTTTTCTTACCCCTAGAATATTTGCACTTGAATACATGAGACACAGATTATATGCAGAAGAGGAGCATTTTGGAGCTTTCAAGAAGTCCTCAAATATCAAATTTCCCCTTAAAGTTAGTTCATTCATATTTAAAAACAAAGGTGCCTTGGTGATTGTGGAAAAATTATTGGAAAACATGAATTTTCAAAAAGAACAGAAGGTCAATTATGATCCATATCGTATAATTTGTCAAAGGAGACAAGCAAATAAGAACAAACCATTTGATCATCAAGTTGTTGAGGGATTCGGGGAAATAGCCAATTTGTCTCATTTTGTGGAAAATCCAGGGAGCAATGAAGGTACAAGCAGTGGGTTAATTATAGCCTCTTAAGTGCTAGAAACTTCTAATGTTTTAATTAAAAGAAAAATTTCTGAGGTTGAGAATATGGAGATAGATGAAGATAGTTCATGTAAAAAGACCAAAACATTTTCTCAAGATGATCAAATTTCAAGTGAAATAGTTTCAGAGGAGTTGAAAAAAGTAGTTTTGATTCCTAAGAAGTCAGTGCAAATGAACCGGTTTTCTTTTGAAAGTGAAAATAATGCAGAGTCCAGTTTAGTTTTTAAATCCAAAGCAGAGTTCATGACAAGTTATGTTGAAAAGCAGATGCAGTCCTTAGAAGAAACTAAAAATATACTCCCATGAGTAAGAAGTCTAGGCAACCCAAAAATGTCACTAATTTCTACTCAGGATGTAGAGAGGAACACTTTAAAATTAGCTATGGTAAGTGACAAAAAAGTGGCTAAGATGGAGGTAAGATTGGATAAAATCAGTGTACCTGACAAGATACAGCTTCACAAACAGACAGGGGATATAATTTTTTCATATTTGTTATAGGCCATGATGAAAATTAACAAGTTGCAGGTTTTAGTGGATTAGTTGGAGGTCTAGTTGAAACACAAAAAAGTTGAGAACAAGGAAAATTCAATTCAAATAAAGAAGCTGCAGGCATATGTCATAAGCTCGGGGAATGAACCAAGAAACACACAAGCCGTCATAAGAATTTTGGAGGAAAAAGATAATGCCCTTCAGGTATTAAAAAAGAAGTTGAAAATTCCAAGTTCTGAACATGTTCAGTCATTATATTTATTGACATTGCAAGAGGAGAAAGATAAAATTCATCAAGAAACGATGGAGTAAAAAGGCAAAATAGTGAAGCTGCAAGAGGAAAAGTATAAATGGGAAACAGAGCGAACTGAGTTAACGACACAAATTTCACAGTTAAAGAAAGATCAGAATGACGAGACAGAGATTATGGAAGAATTAATTAGTCAGACCCCTACTTATGGAGATTTGTCCATTGTAAATATTGAAAAGCCTTTAAGTGATTTTTTTGCTGACGATTTGCTAGTACCCATGTCACAAGTAAGCATGAAGGATGTAGAGATAAGGGAATTAAAATAAGAAAACAAGAGGATCAAATATGAACTGACTAAAATGGTTGAAAACAAGAATAAAATATTACATGGCAAAGGTCAGTTGCAGAAGAAGTTTAATGAATTAAAAGAAAGGAATATAGGAAAGGGGCCTCTTCAAGGAGCCAAGCATATAATATGGGATACATTGTCTATGGAGGTTACTAAGTTTAGAAATTATTTGAATTTCATTGATGACCAAAGTGTATTGGTTAATTTAGCCAATTAGAGATTAAAATTAGTAAATGAGACCATGAAGAGGAAGCCCCTAAGTACAGCTCAGAATGCACTGAATTTCTTGAATTCATTAACTTATAAAAAATTGCAGGATATAGGAATTAAAGACAGAGTGGCTATTGTACTATGGTCGAAAAAATTCATTCACAAACATTAGCTTATGAAGGTAGTACAAGATAAGGCGGATGAGATGACTTCGCATATTAATGATTTCAGGCATGCTTTTGAAGAATTGTTCGAAGATGGCCTTCCCTCTTTCTGGGATGAAGAAGGAATACTTTTTTCTCAAGAACATTATCATAGCCTGCTAGTACAAAGCTATATGGACCATTATATGTTTGATGACTTGGTAAAAGGACTGACTGGGAAAGTCATCATGGACAAGTTGATAGAATATTTCGAAATATTGCAGAAATTTTTGATCATCAGAGGAGGGATGCCCACTATGTCTTATGAGACCTATATGGATCTGGAGGTGTCTATCAGAGAAATGACCGAGTATGACACCCCAAGTGCACAACAATGGAGAACCGTGGAGAAATTCAGAAAGACAAAGTATATTCTTCATCTGTAAAAACAGGTGTTGCGTGCTATGGAGCTGCTTGTTCGAGCCTTGCTGTCACCAAGTCGATTTTAATTAAATGATATGTTATCAGGATCAAAGCATGTAGTTTATTCCTAGTTGTTAGGGGTATGGTTACAAAGACTTTGATTAAACAGATTATTCAGTTATTAAATATTCTTGGGAAGAAATCATTTATTTATATATTTGCATTTACTTGAGGTATTGGGGGTTGGAACCCGTATGTTGGATCAATGTTTTTTGAGGACAGATAATTTTTTGAAATAACAAAGTTGAATGCATGTGGATTATCAAAGATTCTTGTGCCGTTTACATTATAGTCTGTGCTTTTCTCTCCTATGTGATTGTTTTTTCTCCAGTGTTTACATTCCATTTTGTTTTCCTCATATTTGAAGCGTAGTGTTGAATGGTTGGAATTCATACTTGTTGTGCTCTGAATATTGTTTCAGATATTTTATAAATGTTTCTGCTAAAGTTAATATGGAATTCATCTTATGATGCTCTATATTGATGGATTGTTCATATTTCTTCCTTTTCCACCTGAAATCAATGAATGACTGTAATTAAGTGGTTATTTTGCCTTTGATGAAATCTCATGCATGCGACCTTGTGCTATCTTTATGTATTTTGACTCCATTGCCTAATGATTATGTGTATCATTTCAACCATCTATATAACGTTTAAGTATTGATTCTTATATATGGCCTTATTGAAGTTATATTTGAGAGATCCCTCTCTGGAAAGGAAAGCCGGTTTCTTTCTGAAGTGGTTTTTGCTGTTACCTTGGGATCTACCTTTCACAACCAGGGTACATTCTGAGTGCTAACACGTGGCTCAATAGCCCCTCTACCACTACCAGACTCTTCTTGAGTCTCCTCTTCTCTGATATCTATAAAATTACAGCAAAAATGGCATCCTTCACCATGGATTACCACTCAATAGGAAAAATACTACTGAAGAACTAACCTAAACATAACCAAAATGAATGATAAACAACCTAAAGCCACTAAAATCCAATGAAATCCAACCTTATAACTATTACATCGCTCCTTTTTATACTATTTTACATGACCCTACAGGGCTGACTTCATACCCGTAGTATGTTAAATGTCACCATCAGCCGCCCCTCAGGCTACAACTGTGGTGATCATGACTTGACATGAGGCACTATCAGCCTGAATTACAAATATCCCCTCATACGTTCATAGATGCATGCTTACGCCCCCATAAATAGCCATGATTTGGATTTTACACCTATCACTTTCCAGCCATTATCACTTGCACGCTTCTACACTTCCCTTTCCTTTGCCATGCACCTCTCTATTCTTCCTGCGTGGATATTTTTCTTCTTTCACAATCTTCCATTGTTTCTATCACGGGCATGTTGCATCTTCCTTGGTTGCACACATGAACTTCTTCCTCATGCCCCTTTCCTGGGCCAACATGCCCCAACACTCACCTGTGGCTCTTCTCGAGCCACGAAGAAAGGGACCTATGAGAAGGCACAATCTGCGTGGCACCTTTTGCAATTTTTTTTCTTACGCAACTTCTTCTATCTCCTGGCTTGCACACCTTGTTCCTTGTGCTTTTCTCTCTTTTTTTTTAATATGTTGAGGCTTGGGTTTATACAACTTCTTCTTCATCCTCCTCTGAGAAGTCCATGTCCATAGGCTTTTCCTGGGTATGGTCCAGGCCTTCTTGATGGCATTCTTCTTGCTCTGTTTCATCCTCTTGCCTATCTTTGTC
Source organism: Pseudotsuga menziesii (assembly GCA_001517045.1). Taxonomy (NCBI): domain Eukaryota; kingdom Viridiplantae; phylum Streptophyta; class Pinopsida; order Pinales; family Pinaceae; genus Pseudotsuga; species Pseudotsuga menziesii. Next base: position 388,924 of record LPNX011038508.1, read on the forward strand.
TTCCTTTTCCTCTTCTTCTCTTGACTCTTCCCTTTTTTCTTCTATGCTCATAGTCTCGGTTGCATATTTCAACGCAGGATGTTCCGCACTTCCAAACTTTTGTTGGAATTGGGCCAAAATGGGAGTAAGTCATTCTATCTCCCTGCAATCTTCATCTTCCTGCTGCTCGAGCTCCTGCACTCTATCGTTGCTAGGGTGCTCCAATGAAGTATTGGCCAGTGCTTAAGTGAACTTGTGGATTCACTGTTGGATAGGCTGAATTAACCCTATAATCCTTTCAACTTCTACCTGTTTCTCGGCGGTCTCCTTGTTACGCATGATTTCCTGGTCGCGCAGATCTCTTGCCTTGTCTAGGAGCTACTTAAGCTCAGTACCTTTGGCTATTTTATCCTTAGTTGGCAGCCTCTTAATCTCAGACTTTATTTCCAATATTTTTAGCTATGCTTTCCGCTCTTGCTCAGCAAGTTGTTCTACAATTTCATCGTTAATGAGTTGTTCCCATTTCATGGCGATCGCTTCCATTGCCTCTGTGCAGATGTTCTCAGCTTCCCTAAGTCGGGCAACATCTTGGTTTGTCGATTGTTTCCTTTGCTGTAACACTTCGGGGGGCGTGCTTGAATGTTGGTTGGTTGTCATCTCCTGGACTTGTTTCTTTAGGTCTGTGGCCAGTTTGGATAGCCCCCATAGTTGGTGTGGCAGTTTTACCTTGACTTTTTTCTCCTATTCTAACAATTGCGTGACTGCCTCCTTTATATCTTGTTCCAATGAAGCTTGCTTTTGGGATTGGGATTTCAGGTCTTCCTGCCAGTGCTTGATAACTTTCTTGCACTCCTTTGCTTTCCTAGTTTCCTTGGATTCCTAGTATGCAATTGCATTTTCCCGGATTCTAGGCTTATGTGGCAGTGGCATGCTAATTGGAATATATCTGGGGCAATGTTAGCTTAGAAAAATCCAAGATCAATGTGTCCAAGCTATGGACACTTACCTCTTGTTCTCCTTCTTTTGTAGAAAATTCCTGCACATGCATTTCTATTCATAAGGGCGGGAGTAGAAATGGCATCGCTAGAGTGTCTGCTGGGTCCACACCATAGGTTTTAGCCTACATGGTGTTGTGCACTTCTGCGACAGTCTTGGCTAGCCAGTTAAATTTTGTAGTGATGGAGGTTGTCCAGTTGGTTTATTGGCTTGTGAGGTTACCCAAGGTTTTCTCGGCTACTTCGGTGACTGCCTCAGTGAGAAGGGTCAGATCCTCATTTGCTATGCCCATTACTTGGGATCATTAGCCTTCTACTTCTTCCTATGTGAGATGGTCAAGGCCTCTTCATCTTCCTCCATGGGTTGTTTACCTTTCCATTTTCTGGTCCTTTTGGCGCTCACCTCTTCATCAGTAAGAGGGTTTTTGTCGACGGCACTGGGCGGGTCGCAGTCCTGTTCTTCTTCTTCTTCTTCTTGGGAGCCATCCTGATGCTCCCGGGTACTGGTATTGGCATGGTCCTAGTCTGGGTTCTCTTGTGGATCCCCCTGTGGCACTTGCTACCCTGTAGGAATCTCCCCATGATGGCTAAGCCATTATTTAGGCCAGTCTTGGATTTCTCGCTCGATATCCGCATCTCGGAGGATGAAGAATGTTGGGAGTGATTTCATCTTGGGGTCCTTACGTAGATGTGGGATGATGTTGTGTGGCACTGCATGGAATTGAATGAACGGATACTTGGTAACCGTCACAGGATTCAGTCGGTATTTCCTGCGCATAATCTGTTGGGGCCTTTCTCCTTGTAGAAAGAATGTAAGTCTAGCATCGGACTTGCGCTTATTGTCCTTATGGTCCTAGATATTTTAGTATGGCATGTCGAGGAGCTCTACTAGGATATCCATGGATTGATAATCCAGTGGTAGTGACCGTAGCACAAATGAGATTAGAATTAAAATCCACAAGAAGTCAAACTTCCTTGTGGGTTGTTCCTATGCTTTGTGTGCATCGTCCATCAGTTTGTTTAGGACGAACTAGGACTAGTTAATGTGCACCCCTTGCACACACTTTTCTACTAGCTCTACTGTTGCAGTGGTGCACTCAATAGGCCTCATCTTGCACAGGATGTTGTTGCACAATATTTTTTCTACATCCTTTATAGCACTGTCATTGTTTGAGCTAAGAAGGAATCCCTTCCTGCCACGAAGAATATGGTACTTGGTCTTCATGTCGCTTTTGTCTAGCTTTCCCCCCTCATTGTGGAGGTATGGGTCTGGGTTGAGTCCTTGCAATGGAAGACTTGCAATGGCTGAGATCAGGTCCACTGTTACCTCATACAGTTTGTTCAGCCAAAGGTAGCCTCCATGGAAGCATACCAACAACTGCTTGACATACATTCTGACCGGGCTAGAGCGGCCAAAATGGGGCATAAAGAGTAGGTTTAAGATACCTGATTGCTCCAATCTGCGTGCATAGTCCATTGCAGAGAAAACATCTACATTTGGCAGTATACCGGCCTTTATGACAACAAATTGATATCTGGACATGTTTTTCTTCCTGGTGTCATAGTCCTTAAAGTTTAATTCCTGAGTTTAGAAGAGAAGGAATCTTGCAGCTGGGTGACACCCTCTGGAATAATGGGCTCTTCTAATTGATTTGCTATGCCCACCATTACTGTTACGGCACCTAGCTTCCTTGGTGATACATATGGAGGGAGCAAGTTCTTTTCTTCGACTGTGCACCCCACTTCTAGAGGTGATGGTGGTGGCGAAACCGGGTCATCTCTACGGGCCTTTGGTATCTTTGCAATGGGGCCAGAGGAAGTGGGGAGGCATGAACACAATGGGGCTCTGGCTATAAAAATTTGGGCTCCAGCCGGCTGTACTGGTGGATGGGTTGTAGGAATTTGCATAAGCTGGCCCCACGGTGGTGGTCAGTGTGGTAACTTCTGCGGTGGTTTTTGCACTATCTTCAGCTTCGGAGGTACCTTTGGCTTAGTCTGAGTAATCTTCATATTCTTAGTTGGTCGAGTTGGTTCAGAGATGTATTGTGCTTCTGAAATCAGGAAGGGTAAGGTTAACGAAACAATAGACTCCTTAGTATCACCAGATAACTCAATGAGCATGGGATTTGGCTCGGGAGGATGGCTCAGGTTCACTCAGCATGTTTGGCTATCTAGTTTCTTAGATTGGAAAGTTACTATAAAGGTTACAATGACAGGGGTTAACTACTTTTTATAGGACGGTTCTGGTAGCTGACTGGTCATAGTGATGGACCCTCTGATGGAGCACATGGGCTTGTCCTTCATCCCCTGTACTTACACACTTGGGTTCCATCATACCTTTGTTAGGGTAGTTAATGGTAATATGGTGGATGGGACCAAAAATCCTGCTGCCCTTCTCCTTGGAATTTCCACTTAGTACTACTGAATTTTTACTAGAACCGAATATTTTTCAAAATTCTCATGCATTTGATGGGCCTTCAGTTCCTGCTAGTCGTCTTCCCTCTCCCTCCAGTTGTCTCTTAGCTGGTTAGCGGAGTTATGGCCCAAATTTTTTTATTTTTATTTATTTATTTATTTATTTGCTATGCACCTTGGCCTTATGGGGTCATGTTGCAGTCATCACGGTAAGGTTTTAAAAGGTTTCCATTGATCATACCTACAACTGGTGTTCCATCCAGGTTATGTAGTTTTATTGCGCCTGCTTCAGTAATGTGCGCCACTACATCTGGACCTGACCAATGTGTTTTGACCTTACCTGGGTGCTTGAGAAACTTACTGTCATACATTAGAATGAGTCCACCAACCTTGAACTGCTTTTTTCTAATGTGTTGGTCATGCCACGCTTTTTGCTGCTGCTTTTCCACATTTTGATGGAAACCCGCAATGAAGCATTCTTCCTCCATTCGAATGAGTTGTGCAATTATTTATTCTATAGCATTAGTATCTAACATCTCTGTTAGCGTAGCTATTCGTAGGCTCGACACAATTTACTCCATGGGTATGAATGCTTCTTGTCCATAGACTAAGCGGAAAGGGGTGTATCCAGTTAGTCATTTGCATGTTGTTCTATAAGTCCATAATACTGCTGATACTTTCTGGTCCTAGTCATCTCTGCATACATTACAAACCTTGGTTAATGCATTCTCCAGTATCTTATTGAAGGCCTCCATGGTCCCATTTTCTTGAGGATGGTAGGGTGTTGTCTTCTTGTGCTCGATTTGGAATTCTGCAGTGAGTTCAACAATTAGCTTATTTACAAAATGCATACCTTGGTTGTTGATAAGGATCTTCAAGTAACCAAACCTTGTGACTACAATTTCAAAAAGGAAATTCGTCGCAGTCCTGGTAGTATAGTCTTTCACAGGTGCCGCTTCTTCCCATCTTGTCAAGTAATAAGTAGCGGTTATGATATAGCGCACACCAGTCCATTTCCCTGGTGTAGTGATAGGGCTGACAAAATCCATTGCCCATTTATCAAAATCCCGCAGTGTAATTTTTGGCACAAGTGGAATTTCATCATGTCGTTATGGTTTCCGCATTCTTTGACACTTATCACAATCAGAGTAGTATTCCTTGTATCCATATGTACCATTGGCCACCAGAGTCCCACTTACAAAATCTTTTGCGCCGTTTCCTTCCTCGGGTAGTGTCCTTTTGAAACACCTGCATGCGCTTCAGCCATTACCCATTGTCTTTCATGATCAAAGATGCATCTACGGAGTATTTCATCTAGTCCCAAATTATAGACTTGTCCCGTGATCAGCATGTAGTCTAAGGCGTTGAAAACTATTTGTTTCTTTTTCCATGTTCAATAACCTTCAGTTGCATAGCCTATATTGAATAGGTGTATAATAGCATCAAATTTTTATTGACGATGTCAATAGAAAATAGTTGTGCATTCAGTATATTATCCTCTAGGCTGATGGGTTCCTACCCACTTTCAATGCGCGATAAGTGGTCAGGCCCAACATTCAGTCGGCCTAGCTTCACAATGACTTTAAAGTCAAATTATTGAAATAGGAGGAGCCATAGACAGATCTTCCCCCCAACACTAGATTATTAACTAGGTACTTCAGCGCAGAATGATCAGTGAACATTTTGAAATGTCCACCCAATAGATAATGTCTGAAATTTTGCAATGTATAGACCATTGCAAGCCCTTCTCTTTCAGTTGTGGTATAATTTTTCTCCGCTGTGGATAGTTTCCTGCTTGTGTATGCAATTGGATGGTCAATTGTGCCATCTCTTGGTTGGGTTAATACTATACCCAGTGCAATTGATTATGCATGAACATGCACATGGAAAGCCTTTTTCCTGTCTGGGGGTATTAATATTGTGTAGAAGCCATTTTTTTCTTTAGTTTATCTAGACTCTCATGACAGTTTTCGTTCCACTCGAATTTGGAATCTTTCTTCAATAGATTCTCAATAGGAGTGGTTATCTCTGTGTATCCTCTGATAAATTTTGGATAATATCCGGTATGTCCCAATGCAAATATGAGTTGTGTGACTGATGTGGGTGGAGGCAGGTCCAGAATAATTTCTACCTTCGCGGGATCGACCAGGATCCCATAGTGGCATACTACATGGCCCAGCAGTACACCAAATGGTGCACATAATATAGATTTTCTCAAAATCAGCTCAATTTGATACTGACAACACCTTTCCAGCATCATGCACAAATTATCAATATGGTCTCTTACTAGACCAAAGACCGTCCATTCATCAAAGTATACTTAAAGAAACTTGTGAATGAAATCTTTAAAAGTGGAAACTACTATTTTAGAAAAAATAGCAGGGGCGTTCTTAAGGCCAAAGGGCATTAAATTTAATTGGTAGCATCCCCATTCTGTTACGAAGGTTCTATTGTGATGATCCTTTGGTACAATTTGGACTTGATGGTAGCCTAAGAATCTATTTGTGAATGAGTACATTTCTTGTCCACCGATGCTTTCCAAGACTTCATATGTAAATGGCATTGGGAATGGATCATGTAAGCATACATCATTTAGTTTCCTAAGGTCAACACAAATCCTGACCTTTCCTGTTGCCTTCTTGTCTTGTATCACGATAGGGCTTATCCACTCTGATTCTTCGATAGGTTCAATAATTCTTTCTTCCATCATGCGACGCAGTTATGCTTTCACTTTTTCCTTATAGCACAGATTTAGTTTGTATGGGCATTGTTTTATCTACTTTGTGTCGGCTTTGAGTGGAATTTTCATTTCACCCAAGTCCCCTACTATCCCCTTCATCTCCTTGAAGTTTGTCAGGAATAGGTCTTGGAGTTCATGTAATAGATCAGTGATTTTAGCTACTGTCTCTTCATCCCAATAAATTCCAATGTTAGCAAATTTCAGATTGTCCTCTAACCCAATGTTAACCTTCTTGATTTTTAGCGGCTTAACAAAATGCTCACTGGAAATGTCGCTTCCTGCTACTGTGCGTGAGCCTTCTGAATTTGGAATATTGATGTTAGTTGGATCATCCTCTGGGTCTCTAGAAAGGTTATAGCATGTCATCCAGTGTTGAACTATCTCACAGCATTGGTGCGAATGTGCAGTGTAAGTTTGAGAATACAAAACCTCCAGCGGGATCTTAGCGAATATATTCTCCTTAATAGCCTTCAACGAAACATCAATTGTTGGTTGCTCATCCAAAAACTGGAATGTGTAAGCAAAATTTTGTGTAACATTTTCCCATTCCCTTGTTTCCTGAAGCAACTCCATAGATGCGTACTAGCCTCTTGGTGCCATCTCAAGGGTATAGATGAAGTGGTGAACCCACTCCTGACGAGGGTAGTTCGAGAATGCTGCAGAACACTACTCCAAGTGTTCAATAGTGTCTGATAACCCTATATACCTTTGTGTCCCAGTTGTAACCTCATCTCTGAACCTTACCTCTAACAGCCTTCTGCGCTGTGGCCATTCAGTTATAGAACCTTTATGCGTACCCCACCATCGCGCGGGTGTAGCTTTCCTCTGTGGATATTCGTTGTGGCTTTGTTACCAATTATTCAAACTCAATCAAGAATGCTGCCAAGTTAGGATGTCCTTCATATATGGGTAGCGGTCGTGACTGAGTTCCCACTCACCGGATAGATTAGTTATTCGGGCACATGCCCTTATGGACACTTCATGTAATCGGTTCTTCCAGTTCTTAAGTGACTCCCCCGAGTCCGATGTACATGAACTCGAGCATTTCCAGCTGAGGTTACCATCCACAATAGGATTGATGTAGTCCTACTTAAGGGAAGTGACATTATATATGTTGTCAAGGGGATCACCTTGCCCTTCATTGAACACCGATTCAATGTATATCTGTCCTTCTAGAGGGATGAGGGGCGCAATGACCCTCATCTCATAATATTCAAATGATAGCGTCCTTCTTTTGATGTTTATGATATTTTGATTTTCCATTTCCCAATCAATTCCCAGTAGCATGGGATAGGGGTTAGTATCATCTACTGTATTGATGACCTCGAAGTCAACAAAAGTGCACAATCCTTCAATATCCACTTAGAACTGACTCAGTCTACTAATAGGCAGAACCTTTTCCTCATTAGCAATTCTTAATTGAATTTGGGACCATTCTAGGGGTGGCTTGCCCATTATTTCCCATGTTTGGTGCATTAGAATGTTAACATCGGATCCCAAGTCAAGGATGATATAGTCCATGTCATACTCGCCAATTTGTACTGACATCCTGAGCTCACATCCCATTCTGAACTTCATCCTGACATTGTTAACCTTCTTTACTAGTGGGTCTTTCTCTGAAAGAGTTTCGATAAGTACTCCCAACTCTGCAAGTGCATCCTTGTCTCGAATTAGCACCAAACAACTTGACAGGAATGGTTTGAGCTTACTAACCTTATTTGCACTTTTTTTCGCAGTCTGTTGTTCGAATATCTTTTGGAATCATTCACTCATGTCTTTTACTTTGCCTGAGGTGGATGGTTGTTCCGTTCCTACAAACTTTGGGTATATGTCCATGAATATCCACTTCTATTCTTAGACATTAAGCAAAGCCTTCTTCTACGCGGTAGGTCACACCTATGGTTGCACTTGTGTCGCAGATTCTATCTACGTAGCTTTGTCCACACTTGTCACAGTACCTCCTCTTGTTACCACTGCTACATTTGGTTCTTGTGGTTTGACGACTATCATCTGTATGTTGACATTAGCATTTAGGTTGGAAGGATTCAGTACAGAATTTGGTGCAGGGTTTGGTGTTGGGTTAGCTGCTCCAACTGTCCAAGCTTGCCATCGAGCGATGAGTTGTGGACATTGCTCCTGTCACATGCCTCAATTTGCAAAAACAATTTAATGTTATTGAGGAACATTATGTTATATTTTATGATAAAGTTTGTAATTAATGACCAAGTAGGGTAAAGGATAATTTAATGTATTGCAGAATATTTTATTAATAAATAAATAAATGATAAGACAACAGCTTAGGGAAGCTATTAAATCAGTGTTTACTGGTCATTTGGTGGAGGAGACTGGGTTGAGAGTATAATGACAAGTGGTAGCATCCTCAAACTACTTCTAACTGTTGCAGGTGGCAACTTCCCTATATTTGTGGTAATGATTCCCCAATAAAGTGGAATAGGAGCAGGTGGCTCATTAAGTAGAAATTGACCCAGAAGACCTAGGAATTAATATAAAAATTCCCATTGAAGAGAGCTGAGGCTGCTCATTCTGGAATTGTGATCATTCCGAGTGAATGAAGTGCACATGAGAAATTCGATGGAGGGGACTAGTTGAAGTGAGTTTGAGGGATAAGTGATGTAGATTGAACTTGTGCAGCTATTCTAGGATGAATTTCTCACTGTTGTTAGCATGGTTGAGTTCTTGTTGTATATTTAGTAAAGTTGCAGAGGATCTCAAGAAAATACATCTCTCACCCAGTACTCTACCAGGAGGACCAGGAGACAGATCGGGGGCACATCGGGGGTCCTAAGAAATTGCAGACTAAGCTTTCTCTAGGAGTTGGTTGGGAGGAACATCCTACTTAAGCTGTTGTCACCTCATCTATTGACAGGTTCTAATTCTTTTCGATTCAGTTATCATTTTATTTACTGTTCAGAAGAGTTTAAGAATTTCTCATGATTAGTATATTGTTTTATTATGATTGTTAAGGATAAGGAAGGGACGGTTGTTAATAGTATGAAAATTAGTAACTAGTTAGATTAGAGTAAAGCAGTAGGGATAATACTGACTTATTTGATAGATAGGAAAATCAACCAAACTATATTTTTCCACACCTCTTAGAAGGCGGTACTCTAGTAAAAAAGGTATGCTTAATTTAGATAAGTAGATTTCAATAACTTTGAATATAGATGTGAATGATTACCTCTACAGTTTTTTTTTTATATAATCAAATTGCAGAATTCTAGCCATGTTTGTACTGTCTATTGAGAATATCTGAAGTATATAATTACAGGTAAAGAATAAATTTAAATAATAAGTATTAGTTTGTATAATATTTACATATTCAAAACTAGTAAAGTATATATTATAAATTCAATAAGTAAATTTTAAATAAATAGTATAAGAACAGTAAAACATTTAAGCTAGGTTTAACCTAGTAAACAGTATTTTTTAGGTTATCTAATCACCTAGTTACTCATTCATTATAACTAGGTTTATTGTAAACAAAGAATTTACTAACACTGTAAACCTATAGAAATAATTAAGGTTTATGGAAGATCTGTACTAACACCCTATGGTAAAATTCTATTCTATAAATACAAAAGCTTAGCAATTTTATTTCAAAAATTTTCCGAAAATAAATATAATTTCTCTTTCAAATATCAAATTCAATCCTTTAAATAAATAAAATATACAGTATTATCGTTTTTACTGCTATCTAAATAATCCATAACCAAGTATTATCAACTCATAATCTTTTACAAGAAACAATAATTTCTTATCAAGTAAAACCTAAACTTTGAAAAACTGGATTAAAATAAGAATAACTAATACACAACTGATACATAATTATAAACCAACATCAAAACCATAAGATTCAACTATAAGCTGTAAAACATAAGGACTAGGCCTATGGCATTTTTCATTTAACGTTCAAGGTATAAAAGCCTATTTCAAAAATTAATTCTCAAAGTATTACAAAACTCATAGATTTTTATTTAAAAACATTTATTTGTTCACGGCTACAAGAGCCTTTTCCCAATTTGAGAGTTGTTATAAGCACACCCATTCTTCCTCCTACAAAACCCTAATCAAAATATTCACGAAACCACCTAGTGGGATAACATTACAGTCATGGCTTTGAGCCAAAGTCTAAGAAAAACAACTATCACCATCTTTTTCACTCAAGGCCGTGGAGCATTTTTTTTTAAAACCATAAATTCGTGGCTGCTACAACCTTAAACATTTCCATACAATAGCCTCTAGCGATTTAAAAATGTTATAAAAACAAGGAGTAATAACATAACAGTAAACCTTGGCCGAGCCAACAACCAGCACGGTGAAGCTTCCATTTTTCTTTCCACCATAGCTTAACTGTAGAGAAAAACCCCCAGATATCATCGAGGCTTACCAAGGAATGTGTTGTTGAAGATTGAGGAGAGTCTTGTAACCAGCTTCGAATTGAAGCCGAGAGAGAGACCTGCATTTCATAATTATATTAGTATTTATTTTTCTTCAAAACAAAATAAAAATTTCTAAACTTATTAACCTATAAAAATTTACAGGCCATTACCTAGTAAAAATTTGTATTGGATAAGTCATGGAAGCCACCTGAGCATCATTCAATGGAACCTCGAAGGGAGAAGCTGGGAACTATGTAAGTGTAGAATGCAGCTAAAACCATGAACCACATTTGGAAGGGGATAAATGCCACAAAGGGAGCAAACCAACCAGTGGCAAAAGCACTTCTTCATCATGCACTATAACCAACACCCATAGTTCTCAAATCGATGGCGAAACCAACCTCAATGCACAAGTGCCTTATCAGCAGTCAATAAGTTTTAAAAACCACAGTATGATTTAACCTACACAAGCTTGCATACTTTTGGTGGATGGTGCTTCCATCTCGGAGGTCAACACAGAGCCATGGTGTCCATGAACTCTCAGCTCGACCACTCCACAGTTGAAGAAACCCTCACAATGCGAAGTATAGGGTTCGGACAGTTCCTTAAGTCAACTTAACCTAATTTCTATTTCACCTCCACGTGTCCACCAATAATTTTCACCATCGTGGGTTTGAAAACAATAGTCGATTACACTATTGCTAATATGCATTATATAATTGCAAATCAAGTCAAAATCATATCAATAATTTGAATTTGAAATGTAAATCATGTTATTCATGGTCGTGTCGATACATAGATTTAAAATCATAGGGTATATAAGGTGGTTGTTTCCTTTTGTTTTGACTACTAGATAGTTAGGATATTTTTGACTGTGTTATAGAATATAAATAAATGACCATGCTTTTAAATAGTAAATATTATTTAGAAAAGTAATCTATTCAACCCTTGATGTAAGTCATATAAATCTTGGAGTTTTTGAGAGTAATTGTTTAACTATGGCCCAAACAATTATAAGACCTCCCATAATATATAAAGTGATAACAATACCTCAAGGAAATTACAAAATATAACAACTGTATTTGAAAGTTTAAATTATAATTAGAAGTTACACTAAGGAACAAGGTAAATAGACACAAGTGTAAAGATTACTAAGTAGAGTTTTGAAGTGTAAAGATGAACTCTTTTAAATATAAGTGAAACCTTGGACCAATTTCTGCACACAATGTGTAGTGGGGAAATCAGGTAGGTGCAACCTATCTATTCTTTTATAAGAGTCTCTTTTGTAAACTTATGCCTGATTATTGACAAAGGTAGTTTAAAAGTCAAGATAGATGATCTGTCTTTTATACAAACACCTATTTTATAGAAACCCTAAGGTAAGGGTCATTGTGTAAAAATATTAACAAGTATAATGATATTAATGAAAGGAGGAGCTCATAGAAAACATAGTTTCATGAATCAGAAAAACTAACTCGTATTTCAACAGCATAAAGTACTTTTATAGTTACAAAATAATTCCTTTAAATATGAATAAAACCTACTCCAAATGTTTTATAACAGATATGAAATTAAAGCAGAAGCTTGCGAAACATATCTCTTCCTATTTAAACATTAGATCATAAATATTTATGAGCAAAAGTAGGATTATTCTTTAGAAATGTTCTCATTCATCCAGTTTGATTTGGTTCCATTTTTTTTTAAGTAAGAAGGAACTATTCGATTACTAAAATAAACAGAGTATTTTCAATCATTACTCCTAAAATCATGGAGACAAATTGAATAATGCTAACCAAAACAAAGATGAGGAAGGTGTATCCCAAATGGCTCGTCATAGAAGCCTGAGATCCTCCCGGCCTTTAAGCTTGGGCACTCGATCATGGTTTCTAACAAAACATAACACTGTAAGAGCCCCTTTAACATATCATAACAATATTAAAAAGTGTATAGTGATAAGCATATCACAACAAGAGATAACAACATTTGTGTAGTGTTGAACATAACCGCAAAAGGGTGAATAACAGCATGGTGCGAGACAGAACCTGAGCGCATCAACATCCTAGCGTCGGTGAGATGATTCAGCTTCATCTTGCACATGGTCGACGCCTTGTCCATTTCCAGCACCCACTTGGCTGGATTCCGCCATGGCTACATCCTCCCCTCTCGAAACACATTGAAAAGGGGGTCTAGAGAGACGCAATAGGCTGCGCATGTGGTCGAGGTTGCTCTCTGCCTCTTCCTTGAATTTTCTAATAGTGATGTGGATAAGCTTCGCGTAGCTTTCCCTTTCATCCATGGAGTAGGAAAGAATGAACTTAAGGTGCCAGTAGTGGGACATTACCACTCCCTCTCCCAGGCTCACTTTGAATTTGCTGAAGATTTCTTCCTCCATAACGATGATGGATTCATGAATGTGGGAAGGCGTGTCCTTGTTGAATAAATACTCCCACTCAACTTCTTCTCAAGCTGCGGGATCTTCCATGGCACTCCAAAGATGGCGCTTATGCTTTCCTCTTCTCCTGCGTGGTTTTCTAGAATGCGAATGCTTCACCCAGTGCTTTCCTTTCTCTAGTTTCTTGACCCAGATTTTGTCAACAATGTTAATGGCTATGGAGTCCCTCTGCTCCTTGGTTAAGTAGTGTGATGGCACCCAACAAGAATGTTTAGCAATGTAGACCCAGGAGTGTGAGATCGTCCCTGCGATCATCCCACCATATTTTTCTGTCATCATGGAATCCATCATATGCTTGGAGGTTTGCAATCCTTGGTGAAAGGCCATGTCCATTTATGCCGACTATCAATAGGATGTGCGAAGATCTCACTTCCCCTATGCAAGAAGCCTGCCAGACTATCAATTGTTGTGGCTTGAGCTTGGGTGGCATGTGTCATACATGAAGGTGCCACCTGCCCATGATACCATGTCTCTTAGGGCTATGAGCCCATACCCATCCCACCTCCATCTCTACACCTGTCAGTGTTTTCATCACCTGCATCCAGGGTTGGCCTGTCCTTAGTGTATAGATCCTGCCAAACTTTGTGATCCTTGTGGTTGGATAGCTCGTTCCAAGAAAAGGCAAGGAACATGGATGAGGCAAGGACTCCCTTGTTAGCTATAAAGTCCGCCACTTTGTTAGCCACCCGTTTGACATGGGAGAAATCCATGACATGATTGGTTGCAAGAATGGCTGAGAGCACTCTATGTTTTCTCTCCAATATCCAATTCAGGGAGATTTTGCTAATGGAGGAGATATCTTGAATTTTCTTGGCCATATTGAAAACTAAAAGAGAGCCACCCTCTAAGATGATGGGGTTCCAGTTGTGGTAGATGGCCCATTCAATACCACATATTAGGCCTTCAAGTTCTTCTGCATTGTTGGTAGTGGTGCCTAGGGAGCCGCAAAAGACTCCTTGGATGGAGCCGACACTGTTCCTAACCACCCCTCCAAATCCTGCCGGAACTGGATTTCCTTTAGAAACCCCATCAAAGTTAAGTTTAAAGATTCCATACGGGGGGGCGACCACATAGAGGGGGAGTTGAGATTAATGACCAGATGAACATCCTTTCCAACAAAGGGTGGAAAGGCCTGAATTCCCCAATATTACTGGATTTGCATTTCAGCACTATTCATGTTGAGATCCTCCTCCTTCCATTTTTCCAGACGGATGCTTTCTAATATGTGATTTTAGATGTTGTCCTGAACCTCCTTTTCGGTTCTAGATTTGTCTGAGAAAATTATGTTGTTTCGTTCTTGCCAAAATTCCTAGACTACGAAACCTAGGAAAATTTCCCATATTCAGTTAAGAAGTTGACTAATAAATGGCTTATAAGTCCATTGATCAATGGTGAGATTAGGATAACCATTCCTTCAAACCTCTTTCTTGAAGATGTGTTCTCATTCCTTCCAAATTTGGTCTGCCAGGTTGTTAACACCCAAAAATGGTTAACTACCTCATCTACCCCACTACATGGCTCATTTGTCCATTTGCCTACCATATTTCCTTGAAAATCTCACTAAAAAGCCTCCAAAAGACCATAAAACCATCTAAAAAGCCTCCAAAAGGCCTAAAATGCCTCCAAAAGGCCTAAAATGCCTCCAAAAGGCCAAAAACCCCTTTTTCCTCCAAAAAAGTCCAAAATTCCTCTAAAAATAGCAAAATCCCCAAAGGGAAGAAAAAATATAAAATAATGAGGAAAAGGAGGAAAAACCCCTAAACAAGCTACCCTAAACCATATGGTTTCCAAAACCATGGGCCAGCACTCCACCACTAAAAAACTATAAATAAGTGGTGGAGACCCCTCATTTCATGATCCACAGTCAAAAGCATCCTGCCTCTGCCGAAATTATTCTCGAAACCCTAGCTTACCATCAAGCTACTTTCACCATTGAGAACTCATTTGGCCCATTTCCACCACCGGAAAAGGAAAAAGAAGCAGCTTGGAGCTCGAAGCCACCGACATCGGACCAGCGCAACGGACTCCATCAACCTCCTCATCGGAGGTAACATCAATAAAATCACCATTATACATTTCTTTACTGTTTTTGCTTCATATTATTTACTTTTTACCGCTTTAGCTTAGTCTTTGTTTCAGTTCGTTTTTATTTAATTCTTACACATTATTGAACTGCTACTAAGGATTCCAGATTCCTTAGTAGGTGCTCATTCGCACAAGCTAGGGTGAAAACCCTAGCTACAGTTTTGGTGACTCCGCTGTCTCTTGTTAATTTTATTTTTATTTTTTCCGTACTGTACTTTCGGTTGTCGTTTTCGGCCGCCGGAAACCGCGCCTTTTTCTTCCGCAGCCGCGGCCCGACTGCACATTTCAGGCCTTAACCCGCGACCAGCCCGCCGCTGTCAGCCTTTTTTCCTGCGCCCCGACCGTGCTTTTTCCGCCCACACTCGCGATCCGACCACGCCTGTTCATTACACAGTCGCGCTCCGACCGCCGCTGTCAGCCCGAAACCCGCGACCTAGACCGCGCCTATTTCCTTTAAACCCGCGATCTGCGCACGACTGTTGCCTTCCAACCCGCGGTCCGACCGCGCGAGTCCGCCCCATACCCGCAGTCCGCGAACTGTTTTTGACCTTGTTTCCGCGCCGAAACCCAGCCACTTTGCCTCCATTTTTCCTGCACCTGCACAGCCACCTGTACCACTTGCAGCCCTAC
>LPNX011038508.1:411691-525653 GCA_001517045.1 Pseudotsuga menziesii
TTCATGATCCACAGTCAAAAGCATCCTGCCTCTATCGAAATTATTCTCGAAACCCTAGCTTACCATCAAGCTACTTTCACCATTGAGAACTCCTTTGGCCCATTTCCACCACCGGAAAAGGAAAAAGAAGCAGCTTGGAGCTTGAAGCCACCGACATCGGACCAGCGCAACGGACTCCATCAACCTCCTCATCGGAGGTAACATCAATAAAATCACCATTATACATTTCTTTACTGTTTTTGCTTCATATTATTTAATTTTTACCGCTTTAGCTTAGTCTTTGTTTCAGTTCGTTTTTATTTAATTCTTACACATTATTGAACTGCTACTAAGGATTCCAGATTCCTTAGTAGGTGCTCATTCGCACAAGCTAGGGTGAAAACCCTAGCTACATAGGTTACATTCATCTAGGAGATGATTGGTTGACTCTTCATTATGTTTACAGAGGCAGCACCAGTGCGTTCCAATACATCCTTTTTTCATTATATTTCCCTTTATAAGTAAAAATTTGCAGAGGAGGAGCCAGAGGAAGGTGGATATCCTTAGCCAGAGGTTCACTTTCCATATTTTCTTCTAGTTGATGTTGTTGTTCTCAGGAATGAGAAGAGATTTGGCTGCTTCCTTCAAGTTATAGGCTCCTTATAATGAGAAGCCCCATCTTATCTTGTCAGCTCCTCTACTTATTCTTATTTTTCTTGACTGCAGGTATTCCTAGAAGGCCTGGATGTCCTCATTGGGGGTGATGCTCTGCCACAACTCTTTTTTTCGCCATCTTCTATAATGATTGCTTGGCTGTTCCTCCTCCCAAAATGACTTTACTTTAGTCATATTTCTAAGCTGTAAGCATTCCTTGAGCAGAGGGAGGTCGTGGGAGTCAGAGAGTGGGTTAAGTTGATGCCATGAGTCATGAAAGAAGTACGATGATTCTCCATTCCTTATGTCCCAAAAGCTGAGATCTTTGATTATGTTGTGATTGGCATTGATGACATTCCATAGATGTGAACCTCTTGTGTTGCATTCGTATCTTATAAGGTTGTGAGACTCATGACTAGGGGCGTACTTCTTGTGCCAGACAAGGGTCCATGGTTTGTTGCTTTGATTAATACCTCTCCACCATAGTTTGGCATTGCCAATTTTGTTGCTGATGACAACATCTCTCAATCCCAGACCTCCATCCAATTTTGATCTGCAAAGGGTTTCCCAGCTTACAAGAGCCCATTTTGTTTTGTCGACTGTAACTTCCCAAAGGAAGGTCCTTTGAAGACCTTTTATTTTTTTAACATTGAGCTAGGAGCTGCGAGAACAGAGAAAAGATACAGGGGCATAACCTGAAGGATTGATTGGACCAGTATGAGACGGTTGGGCATGTTAATAGGTTTAAAGGTCCAATTCGATAGTTTGAGTCTCATTTTGTCTAGCAGATCTTTCCAAGAGGCACTTTGCAGCATGGAGTCAGATAGGGGAGCTCCGAGATATTTTTTGGAAAAGTTCCTTGAGCAAATTGAGAATGCGGCAAATGTTACGCTTGCTAACAGGACAGGCATTGAAGAAAAGTATATGGGATTTGATGTTGTTAATTTTTGTCCTGCTTGCTGTGAGGAATGTGTTCAAGCATTTTTTAATAACTGGTGCTTCTTGTACTGAGGCTTTGCCAAATAACATTATGGCATCCACAAATTGCTAGTGGGATTGGGGGTCCAGGCCTAGGTGAGGGGTTAGGCCTTTTAGTTCTTCAAATATTATTTTGGCTTTTAACATATGGCCTAGGCATTCCATCACTAGAATGAATAAAAGGGGGGACATGGATTCCCCCTGACGGATTCCATAGGAGGTCTTGAAGGTGGGGGATGGACAGCCATTAACAAGAATGGAAAAGAAAGCTGAGGAGGTGAGGTAGATAATCCAACGAACCCAGGCGGGGTCAAAGCCAAAATCCAGGATAATTTTGGTCATATAGGACCAATTGAGTTTGTCAAAAGCCTTTGATAGATCAAGCCTGATAAGAATTACAGGGAATTTGGTAATCTTGAGGAAGTGGAAGAGCTCGTGGGTGAGGATGATGCCATCCATGATTTGGAGACCTTCCACATAACCCGATTGTTCATTAGAGATGAGGTTGGGGAGAAGGGGTTTGAGACAGTTCATAATGGTTTTGGTAATGATTTTGAAGACAACATTAAAAAGGGTGATAGGACAAAAATTACCTAGAATGTCAGCATCATGTTCCTTAGGAATGAGAGCTATGAAGGTCGAGTTGAAGGATTTAAGGAGATCCCCTATTTGCCTTGAGTTTTCCACAATCGTCAGTACCTCATCCTTGATAGTGTCCCAGGTGTGGAAAAAATTGGTGGTGAATCCATCCGGCCCCAGTGCCTTGTTATCCTTTAGTTCCTCGACAACTTCCTCGAGTTCCAAGATTTCTATCGGTCTTAATAGAAGTTGGTTTTGTTCTGCCATGACCAACAAAGGGATATTTTATAGGACTTCATCTTGTGCCGTCGTTCTATCAATCTGTGGCTCCTTCATGATGGTATTAAAGTGGTTGAGGAGTGCGACCTCAATCTGATTGTGATTTTCCAGGGTGTTTCCCACTCCATCTTTGAGCCTAGTAATTCTATTGGTTTGCCTATGTTGGATAGCGGTTCTATGGAAGAAGAAAGTGTTCCTTTCCCCTTCTAATAACCACTTAATATGAGCCTTGGATTCCCATAGCATTGCCTCTTGTTGTTTTCTCATGTCTAGCTCTTCCTGAATATTTTTCTCTTCTGCTTTTGTTTCCTCGGTGTAGCCTTCTTGCATGATGATTCTTTGAAGGAAGATTAACTTTTCCTCTAGTTTCGCCTTTTTTGTCTGTATATTTCCAAAACAATATTTGTTCCAAATTTTGACCTGAGCTTTAATGTGTTTGATTTTTTGTTGGAATTGGTACATAAGGGTGCCATCTGGAGGTGTGAACTCCATCCACCATTGCTTGAGGAGGGGTTGGAAGTCCTTATGGTGGAGCCATAATTTCTCGGAACAAAATGGTTTTCTAAGTTTTCCTTCTTGTCTGCACCATTGTAGGCTTATGGGGCAGTGATCCGAGCTGGCTATTGGTAATACGTGTGCTACTATGTCAGCTTCTCTAACAAAAATGGATTCTGAGAGAAGGAAGTGATCCAATATGGAGGCTATGTGTCTATCACCTGACCTTTTATTGGTCGAAGTGTGCCATCCATTATCAGTGTTTATGTCAACCATAGATGCTTCTTGTATGAAATTGTCGAAATCTTCACTAGTTTTACTTAAAGTTCTTATTCCTCCTTTCTTCTCTTGTAGGTTTCTTATGAGATTAAAGTCCGCCCCCCAAGACCCAGTGTCTACTTCCTACCATAAGACGCATTTTTCTTAGAGAAGTAAGGAATATTTGTTTGTCTGCTAATGCAAAGGCCCCATAAACATTAGTGATAAATCCTTTTGTGTTGGTTCCTAAAATGTGAAACTTAGCTGAGATGGTGAATTTGGTTGCCATGATGTTAGAGAGGGAGATAACCGAAGGATCCCAAATAATTCCCACTCCTCTTGCTTCTCCTAAATCATCGGTGTCCATCGCTTCATTGTACTTCCAAATTTTGCTAGCCATACTTTTGAAACATTCATCCAGGCATTTTGTTTCCTGAATGAAGATAACTGAAGGTCTCTCTCTTTCTATTTTATTTTTTAGTATTCTTTTCTTCCTAGGTGCACCACACCCCCTGATGTTCCATGAGATGAGTTTCAATGGGAGGGTTTGTTGGCTTGTGAGAAAGCTGCCTCAATGGTCAGGAATTGTCCAGAGGCCACCAACTTCTCACCAATGTCCTTGATCCTCTACTGGTTGCTTCTTCTGCCACGTTTCTCATTCCCTATCTTCTTGATGGCTTCATGAATTCTTGTTCCTGGGTTATCTGGAATAAATCCCAATGTTTTGCTCTTCTTTCCGCTCTTGGTGTTTACTATTGCTTCTTTAAGTAGTACAATCTGTTACGTGTGAATAATCCCTTTGATGGGGTCCTCAACTATCTTTTCTAGGTCATCTAATTTGAGTTCACCTAGGTCCATTTCCTCTGTTTCTTCCTCTTCATCTTGTAGTTCCATTTTTGTGGGTTCTTTTTGTCTTCTTGGGAGGTTTTATTATTTTCTTTTGAATTGTTGGCATTTTCATTCTCTCTATTAGACTCATTACTAATGTTTTGTAATACCTCGAAAAGGTTAGAGGTATTGAAATTTTTGTTTACCTCTAGTCCTTGGTGTCATTTGGCCGTTCTCCTCCTTCCCGTCACTTTGGAGAACACCTCCTTGTCCTTTTGTTCCTTGTCTTTTGGTTGGGTGCTTCTTCTACCACGTTTCTCATTCCCTATCTTCTTGATGGTTTCATGAATTCTTGTTCCTGGGCTATCTGGAATAACTCCCAATGTATTGCTTTTCTTTCCCCTCTTGGTGTTTACTATTGCTTCTTTAAGTAGTACAACCTGCTGCGCGTGAATAATCCCTTTGATGGGGTTCTCAACTACCTTTTCTAGGTCATCTAATTTTAGTTCACTGAGGTCCATTTCCTCTGTTTCTTCCTCTTCATCCTGTAGTTCCATTTTTGTGGGTTCTCTTTGTCTTCTTGGGAGGTTTTATTATTTTCTTTTGAATTGTTGGCATTCTCATTCTATCTATTAGACTCATTACTAATGTTTTGTAATACCTTGAAAGGGTTAGAGGTATTGAAATTTTTGTTTACCTCTGGTCCTTGGTGTCATTTGGTCGTTCTCCTCCTACCCGTCACTTTGGAGAACCCCTCCTCGTCCTTCTGTTCCTTGTCTTTTGGTTGGGTGCTTTCTTTGTTGTCTGGGTAGTCTCAAAAAAGATGTCCATGTTTGTGGCATTTCCTGCATTAGAATGGGATATGCTCATAGTCAATGAGTTGGTACCAATCTTCGTCTTCCCAGCATAAATTAATCCCTTCTGGTAGCTCATTCACTATGTTCATGTATACACAAATGCATGCATAGGAAGTATACCTCATTCGTTTTGTTTGGTCAGCTACCTTCATGAATTCCCCAATGACATTGCCAATGGCTTCTAGAATTGTCTCTTTCTAGTACTCCAAAGGGAGTGAATACAGTCTGATAAAAATCAAAACATATGAGAGATTCTCAGTGTTTGGATTGAATTTCTCTTTCCATGGCTTGATAAATAGTGTGGACAAATTAAAAAAATAGGGGCCTCCTTCAAATATTATGTTTATGTCTTCCATGTTAAGGAAAACCACGGTAAAGAAACATTTCGCTCCCAGGAAAAGGTCAAAATGTCCCAATGGTTTCCACGTGACATTTATCCACCACAATAGTGCTTTCTCCAATGGCCATATTCCGACGAACATTCCTATGAGGGCGTGGTCACACATATGTTGAATTTGCACCCTCAATCTATCCTCCTTGATTTTCAATGATGGAATGTCTTTGGTTTTTTCTATGCACTTTTTGGTGCTATTCGATGGTCCCTTACCTTTGCTTGCTTCCTACCCCAGTTCTTTTGTCTGGTCGTCCGACTCCATGGCTTTGCTAGGCATTGGATCCATATTCGACATGTTGGGGCCCCCTCCTATGGAATCACCCATAGTCACCACTCTTTCAAATGGAGTGCACCTACCACTATCTTGAAAGTCTATCAAAGATTCCAGAACCCATACTAGGCTTGCAGTGTTGGGAGTAAAACCCAGAACAACCAGCGTTTCCCCAATAGAGAATTGACGAACATGAGGCTCACCACCGGAAACTCAGGCGACTGCCATGAACATTGCAGAAACCCTACCTTCCCCTGAGAGAATCCCCCGACTTGGTTCCATTTTGATAGTAAATGGGTTATGCATTTAAACCACCCTCCCACCATTTTTTTTTACCATTATTATGCAGTTTGACAACTTTAACTATGTCAATGTTACCTCTTACAGAGATAAGCTGCAAACAAACATTTTAAATACTAGAATTATATTTTATGATAGTGAAGTATTTTTCTTGATCTGGATATTTACTGGAACAAAATGCTTACGTGTTAGAACTTGTAAAAAGAACCGTCATTTCCACTGTGTTAGCTATACACTAAGTAAGCCCCGACCACACTTAAGAATTCTCCCTACTTGACAAAAGAAAACAATAATACACATAGCATTAGTTAAGATGCAGAATTCTTTTCTACTTTCAGAAAAATACAACTGCTATGTTAAAACAGTACTAACATAGTATTTAGGATAATCCTTTAAATTGTACAGAACCAAATAAAAGAAGTAATCTTCATTTTCTTTCAAAACTGTTTAAATATTTTCTAACAGTTAATAGTTCAATAGCATTGACACTTGACATTTTATGTCACACAATTTCTTTTAAATTTTTACAAATTTTTGAGTTATTACATGTGGTATCAGAGTACAAGGTTCGGACACTAGGCCTAAATGTGGCTCAACTTGCATAAATGGAACAATATTTTAAACAAGTATACTGATTTTACATTCTTTTGAATGAAACTTCCAGAGAATTTTTCTGAGTTAACTGTAGGTATGGAAAGATTTGAGGAATATGTATATGAGGAGTTTCCCTACACTGAACGAAATAATTTTCAAAGAGAACCTATACAAGAATAAATAACTAATAATTCTTTTGAACTACTACAAAAAGTTAAGGAACTAAGAATAGAGATGGAAATGGTAAAAAAAAAATTGAGAGGATTCTGAGAGCTTAGGAGGAGCTAAATCAGATTTTCATGGAAAGATTTCATAATGAGGAAAATGATAAACAAATTGAGTTTGAAGATATGGGTTACCAGTATAAAGATAAAAAGACTAAACAATTTAAAATCGAAAGTAGCTCATCTTCTAAAGTGTATGGTGATTCACATAAACAAAATTATCAATATATTAGTGATAGTAGTGAAGATAATCATCATACTAGGAAGAGAAAGTTTAAACCTTATGAAGAAATCTTTGGAGAATTCAAGAAAATCAAGCCACTGACCTTTAATGGTGAAACTGAGGAGGGAGAAGAGGCAGAATCCTGGCTATCCAGGATGAAGAAATAATTTCATATTTAGAACTACTCTAATCAACTAAAGGTCGAGATGGCTATATATAATCTTACATGGAAAGGAGATATTTGGTGGAAGGACCTAAAAAGAGTAAAAGGTATTAGGGAGAAAAATATTAATTGGAGTACATTTAAGAAATACTTCAAGAAGAAATTTTTATTTGAACAGTACTATGACGAGAGAGCTAAGGAATTTTATGAACTGAAACTGGGAACAATGAATATGAAAGAACTAAAAAGTAAATTTCTAAGTTTGCTCAGGTATGTGACATATATTGTGGATGAGAAACCTAAGGTAAATCGCTTTCTCGGCTATTTACCCTATCATATAAAAGACAGAATTGAGTATGACAATCCGAAAACTTTAGAAGAAGCAATGAGAAAAGTGAATTTCTGTTATGAACAGAATCGTAAAAGGGAAAGTATGACCAAATGGAAGGGTAAAAGAAATAATAACTTTGAACAGAAGAAGAAAGGTCTTGTACCTAACCGAAATTTTAAGAATAATAACACTAGAAATTTTCCTAGTAAAAATTTCCAAGGGAACAAAAGTAATTCACAAACCAATCCAAATAATCAAAGAAATAAAGAATCTCTTAACAACCAAAATGAACTATACTAAGAATTTTGAACGAAAGGAACCAATAAAATGTTGGGAATGTAATGGTCTGCATTATGCATCAGTCTGCCCCAATCTAAAGAAGATTGTTAGAAACATAAATATGATACAGGAGGAGATGATTGTTGGGATCTAGTGAGGACAATGCCCAAGATCAACGTAGCATTGGAGAATAGGCAAGTAGATTATCAAACTTCCATGGTGGAAGTGGAAGGTAAGCTAAATCAATTACCTATATCTATTTTAATCGATCCAGGAGCTCGTTTAAGCTATATTTCTCCTAATTTAGTAGAAAAGTGTAAGCTATCAGTTGAAAAGTTTGCAAGGTTTTAGTTAGTCCAGCTAGCTACTGGTGCAAAGAGAAAAGTAATTAGCTTTGTTAATAATTGTACAGTAACTGTGGATCAGTTTGAAACTTTTGTTAAGCTTAATGTGTTACCATTATGTTCATATGCTATCTTAATTGGTATGGATTGGCTAGAACAGTATAGGGTATTTTTGAATTGTTTTAATAAAACCTTTACTTGCATAAATAACGATGGAGAAATTGTAAATGTAAAAGGAATCCCTAGGAAAACAGCCATAAGGCAGATTTATGCATTACAGCTTAAGAGAGCTGTTCAAACGGGCTGTAAATATTTTTTTGTAACATTAATTAATGAAGAAAATACTAATAACAGAGATAAATTAAAACTGGAAAATATTTCGATCCTAAGGGAATATTCAGATGTATTTCCGGAAGAAATTCTACAACTACCTCCGAAATGGGAATTAGATTTTACTATTGAGCTGGTACCTGGTGTAGTGCCCAGCTTAAAATCCCCTTATTGGAAGAATATACTAGAATTAAATGAACTTAAATCATAGTTAAAAGAGCTCATTGACAAGAATTACATTAGACCTAGTGTGTCTCACTAGGGAGCACCTGTTATTTTGTTAAGAAGAAGGATGGAACTCTATGACCATCTATAGATTACCGTCAAATAAATAAAATGACTATCAAGAACACATATCCATTACCCCACATAGATGATTTGTTTGATCATCTACGATGAGCAATGATATTCTCAAAGATTGATTTACGATCTGGTTACCACCAGGTTTGAATCAAAGATGAAAAAATATTTAAAACATCTTTTAGGACCCAGTATGGTCTTTATGAGTTTGTCGTTATGCCATTTGGGATTACTAATGCCCCAGTTGTTTTTATGTGTCTGATGAATAATGTAATGCATAAATATCTGGATAAGTTTGTGGTCGTATTCATTGATGACATCTTAATTTACTCAAAGTCTAAAGAGGAACATAAAGAACACTTAAAATTTGTCTTACAAGAGTTACGAGAACATTAACTTTACGAAAAATTTAGTAAATGTGATTTCTTTAAGGATAAAATTCAGTGTTTGGGTCATGTGGTGACTAAAGAAGGAATTTTTGTCGACCCCAAAAAGATAAAGACAATTGAGGATTGGCCAGTCCTAAAAGATGTAACTGATGTCCGATCATTCATGAGGATTACTGGCTATTATCGAAGATTCATTGAAGGGTTTTCAAGAATTGAAAATCCTATAACCTCTTTACAGAAGAAAGGGAATAAATTCAATTGGAGCCAGAAGTGTGAAGACAGTTTTAAAAAGTTAAAAACGTTATTAACCACCGCACCAATTATAAGAATTGCTAACCCTAGCAAAAGTTTTATAGTATGTACTGACGCATGCAATGACGGTTTAGGTGGAGTTTTAACTTAGGAAGGACATGTCATTGTTTATGAGTCTAGGAAGCGGAATATTCATGAGAAAAATTATGCAACCTTTGACTTAGAGTTAGCTGTTTTCATACATGCCTTAAAATGTGGCGTCATCATTTAATCAGAAGGAAGTTTATATTAATGACAGATAATAAAGGATTGAAATATCTGTTGGATCAACCTAACTTAAATGCTAGGCAAGATAGGTGGCTATCTTTTATTAGTGAATATGATTTTGAAATTCAACATATTAAAGGAAAAGAGAATAAGGTTTTTGATGCATTAAGCATAAATGCAAAACTGAACTTGACAGCAGCAATCAGCACTTACAAAACAGACTTAGAAGAACAGTGAGAAGATGGAATAGAACAAGATGAAAATTATTGGAAATTACAAGCAAAGGTAAGAGAAAATTTAATAGAAATTCTAAGTACAGGGTATAGCTTAAATGAAAAAGGATTATTATTGTATAAAGATGGACTATACGTACCTAATGTACCTAATATTAAGCTGTTAATTTTAAACGAAGTTCATAAAAATCCTTATTCAGGGAATCCAGGTTATTAGAAAACTACAACCATGCTAAGAAAGGATTATTTCTGGCCAAATATGAAAAATGTATTGGCGGAATACATTGCTAAGTGCTTCGAATGTCAGCAAGTAAAGACTGAACATCAGCATCCATCTGGGATAATTCAGCCATTGCCTATTCCTAGTTGGAAATGGGAGATAATTAGCCTTGATTTTATCATGGGACTACCTAGAAATCAAAACTTAAATGACTCAATAACGGTAGTTGTTGATAAATTGAGTAAAGCAGGCCATTTTATACCTGTAAAAACTACTTATAAAGCTGCAAATATTGCTGATATTTTCTTAAAACAATTTTTTCGGTTGGATGGAATACCGAAGGTGATAATTTTAGACAGAGACCCTAAGTTTACAAGAAACTTTTGGAAGTCTTTGTTTAAAGGGTTAAATACTACATTAAACTTCAGCACCTCTTTCCATCCTCAAACAAATGGACAAACTGAAAGAGTAAGTAAGGTATTGGAGGATCTGCTTAGAATGTATGTAAAGGAGCATCTAGGTAAATGGGAAGATTACTTACACCTGGTAGAACTTGCTTACAATAATCATTATCAAGCTTCAACTATATATAGTCCTTTTGAAATTCTGTATGGAAGGAAATGCAATACCTCCATCTCTTGGAGTAATCCAGTTGATAGGCTAGTATTAGGACCTGAATTATTAAAGGAGATGGAGTTAATTGTAAAACAGGTACAAGGTAACTTGAAAGTTATGCAAGATCGACATAAAATCCAAGAAAATATTAAATGAACTCCAAAGGAGTTCCAGGTAGGTGAACATGTTTTTATTAAGGTGAGACCTAAAAATAGTTCTCTGAGGTTAGGTAGTTGTGCTAAGTTAGTGCCCCGATATTGTGGTCATTTTGAAATACTGTCCAGGATAGGACATGTAGAATATCAATTAGCTTTACCACCAAATTTAAGAGTTCACAACGTTTTTCATATTTCTGTATTAAAAAAATATGTACATGATGCTACTCATGTTATTAACTGGAATGATGTATATGTGGAACCCGAAGGATATTTTCTGGTGGAACTAGATTGTATCCTCGAAAGGAGGGAGATATCGCTTCGGAATCGCACCATTGGTTAGGTGAAGGTGCAATGGAAGCACCTTAGTCCAAAAGAAGCCACCTGGGAATTGGAAAGTCATATACAGGATGGATATCCAATTCTATTTCAGGGAAATTCTGAGAATGAGGAATAAATAACATCGAGGATGATGTTATAAATTAAGGGGGTGTGTATGTCACATTCCCCAATTTGCAAAAACAATTTAATGTTATTGAGGAACATTATGTTATGTTTTATGATAAAGTTTGTAATTAATGACCAAGTGAGGTTAAGGATAATTTAATGTATTACAGAATATTTTATTAATAAATAAATAAATGTTGAGACAACAACTTAGGGAAGCTATTAAATGAGTGTTTATTGGTCACTTGGTGGAGGAGAATGGGTTGAGAGTATATTGACAAGTGGAAGCATGCTCAAACTACTTCTAATTGTTGCATGTGGCAGCTTCCCTATATTTGTGATCATGATTCCCCAAGAAAGTGGAATAAGAGTAGGTGCCTCATTAAGTAAAAATTGACCCAGAAGACCTAGGCATTGATATAAAACTTCCCATTGAAGACATATGAGGCTGCTCATTATGGAATTGTGATCATTCTGAGTGAATGAACTGCACATGAGAAATTCGATGGAGGGGACTAGTTGAAGTGAGTTTGAGGGATAAGTGTTGTAGATTGAACTGGTGCAGCTATTCTAAGATGAAGTTATTACTGTTGTTAGCAGGGATGAGTTCCTACTGTATATTCCGTAAAGTTGCAAAGGATCTCTGCAAAATACATCTCTCACCCAATACTCTACCAAGAGGACCAGGAGATAGGCTCGGGGGTCTTGAGAAATTGGGGACTAAGATTTCTCTAGGAGTTGGTTGGGAGGAATAGCCTCCTTAAGTTGTTGTCACCTCATCTATTGATAGGTTCTAATTGTTTTAGGTTCAGTTATCATTTTATTTACTGTTTAGAAGAGTTTAAGAATTTCTCATGATTAGTATATTGTTTTATTATGATTGTTAAGGATAAGGAAGGGATAGTTGTTAATACTGTGAAAATTAGTAACTAGTTAGATTAGAGTAAAGCAGTAGGGATAATGCTGAGTTATTTGATAGATAGGAAAATCAACCAAACTCTATTTTTCCATGCCTCTTACAAGGAAGTACTCTAGTTCAGCAGGTATGCTTAATTAAGACAAGTAGATTTCAATAACTTTGAATATAGATGTGAATGATTACCTCTACAAGTTTTTTTTATATAATCAAATTGTAGAATTCTAGCCGTGTTTGTACTGTATATTGAGAATATCCAAAATATCTAATTACAGGTAAAGAATAAATTTAAATAATAAGTATTAGTATGTATAATATTTCCATATTCATAACTAGTAAAGTATATATTATAAATTCAATAAGTAAATTTTAAATAAATAGTATAAGAATAGTAAAACATTTAAGCTAGGTTTAACCCAATAAACGGTATTTTTTAGGTTATCTAATCACTTAGTTAGTCATTCATTATAGCTAGGTTTACTATAAACAAAGAATTTACTAACATTGTAAACCTATAGAAATAATTAGGGTTTATGGAAGATCTGTACTAACACCCTATGGTAAAATTCTATTCTATAAATACAAAAGCTTAGCAAATTTATTTCAAAAATTTTCAGAAAAGAAATATAATTTCTCTTTCAAATATCGGATTTGGTCCTTTTAATAAATAAAATATACAGTATTATCATTTTTACTGCTATCCAAACAATCCATAACCAAGGATTATCAAATCATAATCTTTTACAAGAAACAATAATTTCTTACTTATCAAGTAAAACCTACACTTTGAAAAATTGGATTAAAATAAGAATAACTAATACATAACTGATACATGATTATAAACCAACATCAAAACCATAAGATTTAGCTATAAGCTATAAAACATAAGGTCTAGGCCTGTGGCCTTTTTCATTTAATCGTCAAGGCATAAAAGCCTGTTTCAAAATTACTTCTCAAATTATTACAGAACTCATATATTTTCATTTAAAAAAATTATCTGTTCATGGCTACGAGAGCCTTTTACCAATTCTAGAGTTTCTATAAGCACAACCATTCTTCCTCCTACAGAACCCTAATCAAAATATTTAGAAAACCACCTAGTCGCATAACATTACAGTCACGGCTTTGAGCCAAAGTCTAAGAAAAACAACTATCACCATCTTTTTCACTCAAGGCCATGAAGGCTTTTTAAAAAAAAACAATAAATTCATGGCTGCTACAGCCTTAAACATTTTCATACAACAACCTCTAGGGATTTAAAAATATTATAAAAACAAGGAGTAATAACATAACAGTAAACCTTGGACGAGCCAACAACCAGCATGGCGAAGCTTCCATTTTTCTTTCCACCATAACATAAGTGCAGAGAAAAACCATTAGATATCATCGAGGCTTACCAGGGGATGCGTTGAGGAGAGTCTTGTAACCAGATTCGAATTCAAGCCCGGAGAGAGACCTGCATTTCATAATTATATTAGTATTTCTTTTTTTTTTAAACAAAATAATTTTTTTTGAACTTATTAACCTATAAACATTTACAGGCCATTACCTTGTAAAAATTTGTATTGGATAAGTTGTGGAAGCCACCTGAGCATCGTTCGATAGCACCTTGGAGGGAGAAGCCGGGAACTATGTAAGCGCAGAATGCAACTAAAACCCTGAACCATGTTTGGAAGGGGATAAACACCACGAAGGGAGCAGACCAACCAGTGGAAAAAGAACTTCTTCATTGTGGACTGTAAACAACACCCTCATTTCTCAAATCAGTGGCGAAACCAACCTCAATGCACAAGTGCCTCCTCAGCAGTCAATAAGTTTTAAAAACCACAGTATGATTTCACCTACACAAGCTCATAGACTTTTGGTGGACGGTGCTTCCATCTCAGAGGTCAACATAGAGCCATGGTGGCCACCAGCTCTTAGCTCGGCCGCTCCATAGTTGAAGAAACACTCACAATGTGAAGTATAGGGTTGGGACAATTCCTTAAGTCAACTTAACCTAATTTCTATTTCACCTCCACGTGTCCACCAATAATTTTTCACTTTCGCGGGTTTGAAAACAATAGTTGATTACACTATTGCCAATTGACATTATATCATTGCAAATCAAGTCAAAATCATATCAGTAATTTGAGTTTGAAATGTAAATCATGTTATTCATGGTCGTCTTGATACATAGATTTAAAATCATAGGGTATATAAGGTGGTTGTTTCTTTTTGTTTTGACTACTAGATAGTTAGGATATTTTTTACTATGTTATAGATTATAAATAAATGATCATGATTTTAAATAGTAAACATTATTTAGAGAAGTAATCTATTCATCCCTTGATGTAAGTCATATAAATATTGGATTTTTTAAGAGTAATTGTTTAACTATGTCGCAAGCAATTATAAAACCTCCCATAATATATAAAGTGATAACAATACCTCAAGGAAATTACAAATTATAACAACTGTATTTGAAATTTGAAATTATAATTAGAGGTTACACTAAGGAACAAGGTAAATAGGCACAAGTGTAAAGATTACTAAGTAGATTTTTAAAGTGTAAAGATGAACTCTTTTAAATATAAGTGAAACCTTGGACCGATTTCTGCACACAATGTGTAGTGGGTAAATCATGTAGGTGCAACCTATCTACTCTTTTATAAGAGTCTCTTTTGTAAACTTATGCCTGATTATTGACAAGGGAAGTTTAAAAGTCAAGATAGATAATCTGTCTTTTATACAAACACCTATTTTATAGAAACCCCAAGGTAAGGGTCATTGTGTAAAAATCTTAACAAGTATAATGATATTAATGAAAAGAGGAGCTCATAGAAAACAAAGTTTCATGAATCGGAAAAACTAACTCGTAGTTCAACAGCATAAAGTACTTTTATACTTACAAAAGAATTCCTTTAAATATGAATAAAAGCTACTCAAAATGTTTTATGACAGATATGAAATTAAAGGAGAAGCTTGCGAAACATATCTCTTCCTATTGAAACATTAGATCATAAATATTTATGAGAAAAAGTAGGAGTATTCTTTAGAAATGTTCTCATTCATCTAGTTTGATTTGGTTCCATTTTGATAGTAAACCGGTTATGCATTTAAACCACCCTTCCACCATTTTGTTTTACCATTATTATGCAATTTTACGACTTTAACTATGTCAACGTTACCTCTTATAGAGACAAGCTGCAAATAAACATTTTAAATACTAGCATTATATTTTATGCTAGTGAAGTATCTTTCTTGATATGGATATTTACTGGAACAAAACACTTACATGTTAGAACTTGTAAAAAGAACCATCATTTCTACTGTGTTAGCTATAAGTTAAGGAAGCCCCGATCAAACCTAAGAATTTTCCCTACTTGAAAAAGGAAAACAATGACACACCTAGCATTAGTTAAGATGTAGAATTCTTTTTTACTTTCATAAAAATACAACTGCTATGTTAAAATAGTACTAACATAGTATTTAGGATAAGCTTTTAAATTGTGCAGAACCAATTAAAACAAGTAATATTCATTTTCTTTAAGACTATTTAAATATATGCTAACAATTAATGGTTCAATAGCATTAACACTTGACATTTTATGTCACATGAAAATTTTTAAATTTTAACAATTTTTTGAGTTATTACAGCTCCACATTGTGTTCTTGTCTACAATATGAGCAAGTCTTTGCAGGTTCAGGGCAGTCCTTAGCATAATGACCTGGTACTCCACAATTGTAACATACTACTGGCCCTCTCCCTTGGCCAAATCCTGCTCCTCCTCGGCCCCTGTAATTTCCACCCCCCCTTAGCTGAAGTTGAGGTGGTTGTAGGAGGAACTTGGGTTGCTGGTACTGTTGTTGGTACAAGTTATACGGGGCCGTATTCTGGAGATGTGGTGTCATCTGAAAATGTTGTGTAGGTTGAAACTGAGGCACATCCTAGAACTGAGGCTCAGCCTAAAACTGAGGCGCATCCTATTCAATCTTTATTTTCTCCTCAGTCTTCATTAGATATGCCCCCATCGTTTTCTCTCTCATGAGTTGGTAAGCCCTACAATATTTTTCATCATGGCCTATAGATTTACAAAATTTACAAGAAAAACTGGCTAGTATACATACCATATTTTTCATGAACATGCAATCTACGTCACGGTGTCCCCTTGTTTGTCAGATATTGCACTAGGGAAACCCTTGGGCACTCAGTGTGTTTGACGCACTGTACGAGATGTAGTTCATATAGGCCGGGAATTCATCTTTGGTATGTCCATTGGTCCGACATCGCATACACCAAATATCTTCATGTACTTCTTTTCCTCTTTTTATGTCTTGGAGTTGAATTATCAGATTAGCCAATTGCGACTGAATCTGTATCATTCCTGCGGTGCCATCCCCAATAGGTGAGGCCTCTAGCTTCATTGCCAAATCCAGTGCCTCCGTCTATGTCACAATATTTTGTTGCATGAGTGGTCCTCTAATGTGTGGTAGAAACACAGCAATAAACCACTCTTTTATGTTGTACATCCGATATCTGGACACTAAATTTGTCCATTAGAATTTTGAACCGCTGATCAAAGTCCCATATGGTCTCTGCTGGAGCCTACTTAATCTCCTTGATCTCAGTAATACTTTGGGACTCATATTGGGGCTTTCTGAAATCTAATATCATTGGTCTTCGAATCTCCTCAAGATTCTTCTGGGGTGTTCTGATTGGTACAGAAAAAAATTTCATGAACCAATCCAGTGTACAACCCCTTAAAGTCGTGATCATATGTGCCTTCTTTATGTTTGCACTATGGACTAATTGTACCACCCAAATAGCTTCACAAAGGAACCAATGTTGTTCAGGGTCTTCCATTCCATTTACATTAAATGTGGGTAACCAGACATTTGTCGCAGCCATTGCATTGGCGTCAGGGTCTTTCGGGGCAGGATTCAAAGGGGGTGTACCTTCTTGCACACTAGTTCCAGGGTTAGTGTTATTCGTATTAGTGGTCCTTTCTAGGGATGAAACTCAAGATATTGTCTCAGGTGATATTGATGGCCTTACATAGTTGTGCTTTGATCCCTATGTCTCCTCGGAGTCCTCAAAATCTTCAGGTCCTTCCAAGATCGGGTTGTAGTCCTTCTCTTTGTCGCAAGACCCTTCATCTTCACACGACTAAAAATTGTGTTCATTTCCTTCGAACAAAGTAGGATTCTGTCACCCTCTTTTAGTTTTCCTTCTCTTTCCTGATCTAAATCTTCTCCCACTCCATAGGGATCCAACCTCTAGTTCAGGTTCTGTCTTCTGAGAAACATTTCAACATACCCTTCCCTATTTTCTTACTTGGTTGTTCATGACATAACCTCATTCTAGGCATGCGACTGAACTAATGAAGTGAAAAATACCCTTCTCATAGGAAAGTAATTTTATCCATGTACTGATACATAACAAGTATGTCCTGCATGGTCCTTGGAAATTTTTTCTTTAAGCTTCACTATATTAGGTTATAGTATCTACTACAAACTCAGTAATATATCCTTGCAATATATTATCAACCCTAAAATCAATATCTCTAGGGTGATCTGAGAGACAGATCTCCCTTTTCGGGGAAAATGTGGTGAGGGGATCACCAAATTTTCCCAAAATCCGGCGAGGGGGTCGCTTAGAAACTAAAAACATGAGCGATCTACTCCCTCAGAGGGAATTCACACCTTTCGGGCTTGAATGAGCGACCTGGTCACCCCTTTCATCCTGATAAGAGAAACCTGGCCCGAAAACTTGAAATTTTTTTAACCTGAGCTTGGAATGGCCAATAGTAACTTGTACTATGGCTGAACCAGCTCGGTTTGGCCTTAAGGAGGATCAGGTGTAAACTTAAATATAGAAAAACAAAGATCTAAACTAGATTTAATAGAAACTGAAACTAGGACAAGAAAACAAAAATGAAAACAGAAAAACTTGAAAACAACCCAAGCATCCTGTGGGATCGACCTTGTATGGTCTCCAAATCTGTAGTAGGGATTTCACCCTAGTTATAGGAAGGAACAAATACCTTCCATCTATAGGAAGGAAGGGTAGGGTTCCTATTGGTTGAAATAAAACCTACACAGAAATGTTAGAGCTAAGCTATGGAAACCCTATTGGAAATGGTTATAAAACAGAAGATGCCTAAAAGAAATCAAGGGAAAACCTACAACAAACCATTAATAAAAAAACATGCAAACAAAATAAGTTAGAAAAATAGAATGAAAATGAAATAAAACCTAGTTATACCTTCAGTCTTGGTGGAAATGGGACACCATGCCCTAGCTTTGGAAGCACCTCTCTCTATGGGATGGAGACTTGGCTTGTGCATCAATGGAAAAGAGGGAGGGTAAATGACTTGAGAGGAAAAGGGTCTCAAGGCACTCACATGGGAAGCATAAGGATAGGGAGAGAAGGAGTGTTTTGAGAGTGACCCCCACCCCTCTATTTATAGTTTTTCTAGAGATTTAGGGTTTTAAGCCCTTGGTAAGGGCTTTAGCCCCTTTTTTGGGATTTAAGCCCCTTTCGCCCAATTCTTAGCTCCTTTGAGGGGTTTTAGCCCTTTTTTGGAGGTTTTAGCCCCTATGAGAGCTATTTTGGCTCTTTTTAGGGGTTTTTAAGCCCTTTTACATATTTTTGATCCTTTGTAAGGGTGTGGGGGTCAAATGAGTGTAGTGAGGTAGATGTCTTTGGGTGTTGTAGGTCACGTAGAGCTCATTGAGGGATTTTTTGGGCTAACAATGAGGTCGGATGTAAGTGCACAGCCTTTCTAACAAGTTGAGGTTGGATGTAAGTGTAGAGGCTTTCTGACAAGATGAGGTCAGATGTGAGTGCTGGGACTTTCTGACATGGGTTTTGGATGTGTTCCTCACATGGTCAGATGTTAGTGTTGGGTGTGCCTTTCTGACATGGTTCTTGGATGTGTTCCTCCGATGGTCAGATGTAAGTGCTAGGTGGGCCTTTCTGACATGGTCCATTCCATGGTTAGATATAAGTGTTGAAGATGATGAAGACCTACATGGAGGTTAGGCCTATGGCCAACATGAAAAAGGGATGGCTCTGTAGAACTTCCTGTGATGAGTAGAATTGAGAGATAGCACTAGTGATGATGATCCAGTGATGATCCAGATTTGATGATGATCTAGTGATGATCCAGATCCAGTGATGATCCAGACTTGATGATGATCTAGTGATGATCCAGAATTGATGAAGATGACTTGAATATGAAGATGACTTGAAGATGAAGATGACTTGAAGATGAAAGATGACTTGAAGATGAATATGACTTGAAGATGACTTGATGATGATATAGATGATCCAGACTTGATGATGATCTAGTGATGATCTAGATCAAGTGATGATCCAATGATGATCGAGATCCAATGATGATCCAGACTTGATGATGATCCAATGATGATCCAGATCAAGTGATGATCTAGACTTGATGAAGATGACTTGAAGATGAATATGACTTGAAGATGACTTGAATATGACTTGATGATGATACAGATGATCCAGACTTGATCCAGAGAAGAATACTTGTACTAATAAATTATGTCAACAGAATACCTTACTAGTTAAGAGGGAGTGTTGATGTATTTGTAACTTTGGAATGTATTCACTTGTATATCTTACGTATTGTACCTCAACATTTCTATCAGGAATTATCTATAATGTAATTGAGTCATGTCATGCCTTGATGTTCCTATTGAGAGATTCAATAATGTAAACAAGTCATGTAAAGTCATAGAGTGTAACCCTCCTTATTGATCAAGGGTTAAAGTCCCCGCAGTTGTCGCGCACTAGGGTTATTATACTCTCTTAGAGAAGTCGTCCCTAGTGAGTTATTGTCAAGTTAGGAATTAGTATAAATAGAGAGGGAGCTTCTCTATTTAACACACATTCACTCACACTCAGTTGTAGTGCATACTTGAGAGAGAAAGAAGAAGCTGGGACATGAGAGACAGAGACTACTGATGTCCGAAGATCATGTTTATATTTTTGGGTTTTACTTTTGGTGTTGATTCTATCTTTGAGGAAGTTGTATGGTTTTCTCCTTTATGGTTTCCCCGAGGAAAATCTTTATGTTCATTGTCTCTTGTGATTGATTGTTGTGCTTGTTATTCTCTCAGATAATATTCTAAGATTGTATAGATTAAATCTTAAAAATATAACATATGTTTTATTATGAGTAATGTTGTGCTGTTAGTATAATTTCTATTTCTTCAATTAATATACCTGGTCGTGCACATAGTTTATTTCTAGTTTTCATTTCATGTCTCCTTCCAGTTTCTGTTTCAGCTTAATGTCAAATGTTATGTTTGCAATTAGATAGAATTTAGTTAATTTAGTATCTTAGGTTTAGTTTGTAGTTAAATTTATTTACGTCAATTCTTGTTTAGCTATAGACTAGTTTTAGTTTGTTTCATTTCATAATAGGGAATAGTCTCTTTTCAACCATAGACTAGTACCAGTAATCACTTTGTTATTTCAATTATTAACTAGGTTCAAATAATGTCCTTTATGCATCTTATTCTCTTATGCACGAAATCAGCTAATATTTAGATAATCTAGGACATTTATTTCCTAATTTCCATTGTTTTCCTCATACAGATTGTCATTCGGACCGTCCGTTCAGACTGTCATTCAACCCTTCATCCACCCTTTAACATTCCCCATTCTATTTTAAGCCTGTTTAAAGTTCTATTTCTTTTGGTTTTGAATTATGTTATGTTATGTTTTGTAATTAGAAAATGGTTATATATATAATTAGGACCTTAGTCTAGATCATTTAAAGTATCTATTAAGTTCCATCCCTATCTTTCAACTCCTTTTACCTTAGTATGTTTTGAATTGTGTCTTGTTCTGTCTCTTTTTTATTTTATTTCTTCATTCATTAATGTTGTAACATTTGGTAATTATATATCTAGTTTAGTTTAATTTATATTTTTGTATATTGATTTTAGGGTTAGACATGTTAATTTCTAGAGAATCAAACCAGTACTTTGTAAATTGATCGCAGCATAGGACTTGTTTCCTTCACTGTGTGGTTACTGAAAAGATTCGTAGAATATGATTTAGAGGAGTTTTCTTTATTAAGTTTTCTACTTGTTTCTAAGTCATATTTTCCTCACATGTGTTTCATATAAGAGTAGTATACCTTTAAATTTCAAGTAATTTCTAAAAGTGTTTTGTTTCTTAATTAATATATTAGTTGTTCATAATATCTTTTCCTATTAAAGTCATTTTCTTATGGAATAAATCAAAATCTTTACTATCACCTGTAATTGGACATTCCTTAGTTTGAATATATTTGTGGAAGTTAAGTTAGATTTAATCCCATTTAGTTTCTTTATTTCTTTTGAAATCCATTTTGATACACATCCTTCTCTAGTACCGATAACCATGAATGCATATCCTTAGAACAATCAAGGAGAGTGGAGCTAGATAAATTGGTTCAACACTGTATATTTGTCAAACCGTGTGTATAGGTTAGTTATTGGGTTTCTTAGATTAATTAAATAGTAATAATATTGTATCACATAACATAATATTTTGTAAGAGTTCTAAATATGTTCTAAACCTTTCTAATTCATAGATTAATAAGAAGAATAATTAATTAATAAAGTACATTGTAAACGAGTAGTTTAATTTCTTAGAATAGTGTTATTTATAAAATACATAGTTTATGGTTGATAGAGTAGAGTAGTATATCTTGATAATACTCTAATATAGTAAAATTGTCCCAGCCTAATTACCTTAGTAGTTGAATTTATAGAGTTTGACTTGGTTTTTCAGTTTGAAAGATATTTCGATCTTTTCTTTATTAAAATATTTCCACGACACCTTAGGAACCCTTCTACCTTCACATATATTTTGTATCAGCTCTAATATTACAAAAATCGGTCAATAATTGAATATTTGGTGAATTAATTAAGACAATATAACACCCAACAATTTGCAATCTCCTCATGTATGTGCTATCCCATGGGTGTCTTCTGAGCTCGTACAAGGCCTTCTTTAATTTGCACACATGATTCTCTCTGTCATGTGCCTCAACTCCAACTGGCTGCAAATGTCTCTTCGTAGTCTATGCCTTCTTTATGTGAGAAGTCTCATGCTACGAATATGCTAGATCTATGGACTTCCCTTCAGGCCTTGATACTGCATCCTAGACATCATTCTTCTTGAACTGGTACTCTCCTTCCGTTCTTCTTGGATACTTATTCATAGATGGAAGGCTATGCATCAATGATGTCGCTCAATAGTGTCATATTTAACTAGCATGTGTCTGAGGCCTCTTGTAGTCTCGTCATACAATTATTCGTTTTGGATTATTTCTTGAACTGTCGTCACTTGTTCTTTGGAACAAGTATCATCCTGCAAGTCAAATGCATTAGTTGTATAGATAGAAACATTTCATGAAGAATATTCATAATGAAATTTTTTTATGCATAAAGGTATAATCATGAAACTATGTTATCCAATACAACATTCATCCATATCTCATGAAAACTTTATAGATGCCTTCCATCTCTACCATGAAATCATTGAGATTGTGCACTAATCTAATATGTCAACAAAGAGGTTTCAGTCTAGATAAGTAGCAATGGATAGTTGTATAGAACCATGGGATACTTACCCATCACATGCATATTAGTAGTATACTGTCATTAATGCAAACATTCTATCATGAATAACACATCAACTAAATATAAACAAATGCATAACAAAATAATATCATGAAATGAAAATTGAATACTTATCTTTATTCGTTTCGTGGGTAGACTCCTTCTTGAGCCTTGAACTTAATCATCTTCTTCATTCATAACACCATCATTTCTTATCCAAATTCTAAGATGGATAAGAGGTTCTTCAATAGTTGAGTTCTTTATATTCCTCATCACTTGAGGGATATTCTTTGGATCATGAGAGCTTGATCTTCAATTGCTCCCATTTCCTCTTCTCTTATTTTGAGTTGATATTATTTTTGTGTGCACTCTTCCCATAGTTTCCTGACGGTAATCACTTCCTTTTGGCACACATTCCTCGAATGAATTAATCCCGTGATCCTGAGAGGCCATTCAAGGTGGTTATAACAGTATCTTCTTTATTTTCTTTGTCATAGCATCAAATGCTTCCTTTTGGTGTCTTCAAGGATGGCAAATGAGGGATGAGATTATATTTAATAGAATATGCAATGATTCTCTTGGTTCTAGCCTTAGCCTCATATCCCTCTGGCTCCTAGAACTTTCTTACTGAAGTATTGATCCAACTCAATTTCTTCAAGGATCATGGAGGTTCGACACTTCTTTCAATTTATATTCTTCCCTTAAAAATAGACTGGTCAAGGAATCAAACATCTCTTTAGGTGTCGTTAGGGAAGAAACTTGTGGTATATGGTGATCCTCTTGGCCTTGAGCAAGTTCTTCTTGTGTAAGGCTTTAGTCTCATCTCTCTCTGGAACTGGAACCTCTCCACTTGTGTAGGTGTCCAATTCATTTTCTTTAAGAACCAGTGAGATCCTATACTTCCATGATTGGAAGTTGTTAGCTTGCCAAGATTTTCATCAAGCTGGTGTGATTAGTCATTTTGAAATGAGAACCTCAAATGTAAATAGAAAAATATTATATCTTACCAATTTGAGGTGTTTGTCCTTGTTCTGGATCTGGCTTATCTAGGGTTTGTTAGAGAAACCCTAATTTTAAAAACTTGGAATCTTTCAGATATGGTTGGATAGAAAGATGAGCCTCCTCAAGGTGAGCTGAGAAGCGCCCTCATTTTTCCAAAACTATGATCAGAAATACAAAATATATGATGCCCTAGTTCTCTTCAATTTCTTCTATAAAATTTCCTTATATTGTTTCTGCAATATATCTAAACATGTTGCTCCTATGTGTTTGACACTTCATCTTAAGGTATCCTTGTCTTTCTTCTTTCCAACAACCAAGTTTTAGTAGAATTGGTTTCACCAACTAGGACTTATGAGAGTTTTCCCAAGGTGACTTATTTCAGGACTGCTCAACATGGCAAACTTGTATAGACTACAAAATGTCACTGTTTCACCTTCGGGGTTTGAAATGTTTACCACAAAAACTAAAGTTTGTTCCCTATATGTAAAATCTTGTGAAATTTCATTTGAACCTTCGTAGCCCGAGATATATCAATTCTCCCAAGGTGTCTTGTTTAGGGATGAATCCTAGGATAGGCTGGAACCCTAATTTGGAGGAATCATATTTCCGATAATATAGTGAATCTGAGGATAAAATGTTTACACAAGGTACATACAGATTTTATATTCGACTTGTAAATGTTTCGACTCCTAATCCTTCTTCAATATTGAGATATAGAGAATGCACAGAAAGTACTAGTTTTAGTATTTTGGGGTTTTCAGGTCCGGGGTCAAATTAGGGTTTGACTTTCTCGGAGTTTTACCCAACCAAAATTTTTGATCTTCGTATGTAAATTTTTATTTTGAGGAGGAGATAAATCCTATGTTGGGCACACTCAAAAATTGTTCTTCTATGAGAATCCCTAATTTCCCATAGTAGTGATAGGTCAAAAACTGAAAATGCCTGGAATCAAATTCTGCTTCGACAGAAAGATGCACCCTTCAATGGAGAGTTATCCTAGCCTCCTCTCGCTGATTAACTATGGAGAGACACCCAAAAAGTAAGAATCCATAACTTTTGCAGTTGCAGAGTGTTTTCTTCTCATGTTAGCTCTCATACCATGCTATATTTTTATCATTTAAGTAATATGATCTTAGGATATTATCTGAGAGAATAACATGCACAACAATAATCACAAGAGATAAGAGACACAAAGAGTTTTCCTCAGGGAAACTATAAAGGATAAAACCCCACAAATTCCTCAGATATAGAATGAGCACCAATGGAAAAAGTAAAACCCAAATACAAAAAGATGATCTCTGACAGCTATTCTCTCTCTCTCACTTTGTGCGAACTCCTCTTCTCTCAATCATGTGCTACAGTTGAGTGAGTGTATGTTTCAAATAGAGAGACTCACTCTCTATTTATACTATTTTTCCACTTGAAAATTAATTATTAGGGCGAACTTCACTAGGACAATCTAATGACCATAGTACCCCTCAACTGTGGGGACTATTGCCCCGACTTACAATGAAGGTTTAACCTCTATGACTTTACATGACTTTATTATATTAATGATTCTCCCTATAGGAACATCGGGGTACAGTGAAATACAAATGATTCTCCCAATATGAACATTGGGGTACAATATAACATATACAAGAGAATACATTCTGAAGTTACAAATACATCAACACTCGCTCTTAACTCGGAAGGTATTTTCTTGACACAATTCATGAGCACAAGTGTTTATCACAAGATCATCATCAAAGCTGAATCATCATCATCACTGGATCATCATCAAAGCTGGATCATCATCAGACTAGATCATCATTAAGGATGGATCATCATCAGACTAGATCATCATCAAAGTTGGATCATCATCATCATCACTGCTCCTGCTATCTCGAGCAAATGGTGTTATCTCTCAATTCTACTCGTCATAGGAAGTTATAAAGAGCCAACCCATTTTCATGTTGGTTGTAGGCCTAGGATCCATGTAGGTCTTCTTCTTCAGCACTTATATCATTGGCATGGTAGGAGACACTTACTACCATCCGAGAAAGGCTCCAACACTTATATCCAACGGCATGGTAGAACACACCTACTACCATCCGGGAAAGGCTTTGGCACTTACATACACTAGCATGATAGGACACACCTACTACCATCTAGGAAAGGTTCCAACACCTATATCCACTGGCATGGTAGGAAAACCTACTACAATCTATGGAAAATCCAAAACACTTACATCCATTGGCATGGTAGGACACACCTACTACAATCCACAGAAAGTGCCTAGCACTTACATCCACTGGCATGGTAGGACACACCTACTACCATCCAGGGAAAGGCTTTGCACTGAAATCTATCGGCATGGTAGGACACACCTACTACCATCTTGGGAAAGGCTCTACACTTACAACCGCTCGCATGGTAGGACACACCTACTACCATCTAGGGACAGGATCTATAATATGATCTTAGGATCTTATATGAGAGAATAACATGCACATCAATAATCACAAGAGACAAAATACACAAAGAGTTTTCCTTGGGGAAACCATAAACGAGAAAACCCTGCAACTTCCTCAGAGATAGAATGAGAACCAATGGAAAAATTAAAACTCAAAGACCAAAAGATGATCTCCAACAACTGTTCTCTCTCTCACTTGTGCAAGCTCCTCTTCTATCACTCATGCACTATTGTTGAGTGAGTCTATGTTTCAAATAGAGACACCCACTCTCTATTTATACTATTTTTCCACTTGAAAATTACTTATCGGGGCTGAATTCACTAGGAGATTCTAATAACCCTAGTACCCCTCAACTGTGGGGACTATTTCCCTGACTTACAATGGAGGGTTAACCTCTATGACTTTACATAAATTTATTATATTGATGATTCTCCCGATAGGAACATCGGGGTACAATGAAATATAAATGATTCCCTTGGTAGGAACACCAGGGTACAATATAAGATATACAAGTGAATACATTATGAAGTCATCACCTCTCTACATGTATACTGGTGCAGGTGCATTGATCTTGTCTTTTAGCCTTATCAATATATATTCCCTGGGTATTCCCAATAGCCTCCATAGGTTCCAGATTCCAATAGTGTAGAGGGAGATGAGGGAGTCGAACCCAAACATGCACCGCCGAAGAGGCATCCTAATTTGGATCAAAGTCGAGGATCCATTTGTTAAGGTACATAGCTTGCGGTCCCATGAAATAGGGCATGTTTCTAAATATTAGATCCCGGTCTGCTGAACTTTAAAATACGAAGACAAAATACGATTTTCCAATCAAGTGATTAATTAAATTAATCACCTCTTAATCCATAGGTTGAAAATACCCGAGTCTTAATGGGATTAATTAATTTAATCACCTCTTAATCCATAGATACTATCATGAACACGACCTAATGGTTAAGAGCATGGTTAGGCCCACTTGGGTTTCTTCTAAAAAACTCTGCATTCATCGGGTTCCCAACCGTTATTGAGAAGGC
Source organism: Pseudotsuga menziesii (assembly GCA_001517045.1). NCBI lineage: Eukaryota > Viridiplantae > Streptophyta > Pinopsida > Pinales > Pinaceae > Pseudotsuga > Pseudotsuga menziesii. The sequence continues at coordinate 438,967 of LPNX011038508.1, forward strand.
CGAAAAAATTACTGATGGTGTATCCCTAGATCGTGATATTAGTAAAAACCTTTTCTTCACTGTAGATCCTGGGAGTAAGAAGGTTTCTTGCGTTAAAAAAATAGGCTTTCTAAAGTAGGCTACTTCAGGTCTCTTTGGTTTGAATGCTCATAATAGGAGGAAAGTAAAGGACTCCAAGATTAAAAAAAAATGGGGTTGAGGATTTTGTTGTTGGTAAATGTATCGATTTGGAGAGGGTGGAAGATTTATCACAATAAGGTTTAATAGGTCATTTGGAATTTATGAGGATGAATCGCTCATAAATGATTGATTGGGCCACCAGAACTTGGAAACCAAAATTATTATATTGTCCTCAAGTGCTTTTATTGCCTAAAGGTTGGTTCTATTTCATTTTTATATCAAATGAGCATGCCATTTCAATTCTGAAAACTATTCTGGGTTATTTTTCAAGGTTTCTTATCCTTTGGGGATGGAAGTGGATTTGACCCTCAAAGGAAAAAAATTACAAAGTGTCATTTATGGCTCCTTTACCTGGATTTCCCCTACAATTTTGGTCAAACGAGATTATTATTAATTTAGCAAATCATCTTGGAAAATTTATCATGGTGGATAAATAGATTTTTCATTCAGTTGATAAACATATGGAAAGGGTGTTGGTAAGATTTCATGTATCTGGTGGTTTACTAAAAACAATGAATATCTGATGGGGTAATAAGGTTTTTGAATAGAGGCTATATTATAAGGGGATTCCATTTTAGAGTCATTTATATCAAAAGACTAATCACTTGAGAAAAAAATGTTTGGGTTTTGTCTTGACCAGTGATGATGACCTCGATCCTAAGGAGGTTGGTTCTAAGGAGGGGTCATCATCCTTGAAAAACAAGTTGATGTTTTTTATGAGGAGGGGATAAGTTTCTCTCAGAGGATGGTTTGGAATTGAAGGGCCATGCCTAGGATTTTGAATTTTGAAGATAATAACGAAACGTCTATAGTTTTCCACCCATATGAGGATTTTGTTTTTGCTCCTACAAAAGATGTTGGTCTTTTATCATCAAACTTCTTTCAAGGTTTGGATTCAAAGCATTTAGGTATGTATCTCAAAAACTCTTCAACTGGTTATGAATTAGACTTATCATTGGTTGAGTTGAATTACATTCTAGATGTGGAAATAGCCATAAAAAATCTAATTCATAAAAAATTTACTTGATTCAAATCCTTCTGAGTTGGATGTTCATTTGATTTTTGAAAATGTTGATTATGGGACATCAAACCCTATAAAGGATTTGGTGGTTTGTTCGTCTATGTTGGGTGGGGGGATTATAAATCTAATGTATTTTCTATATCTTTTGATGACTTCCCTCTTTCAAGCACTCCCATTCGTTCTCACATTATAGGAAATTTCGGATCTAAAGTGGGCATTATAAGTAAATGAGCCATTAATGCATTGGAATTCAGGAACCAATATAATTTTGAAAAACTGAGTCAACCATAATGGTTGACTTGGCATATTTGTCATTAAAAACAACTTTTTGTTTTTTGTATTTTCAAGTTATATGCTTGTGGTTTTACTCATATTTCAAGTAGGAACACTCGTCGGATGTAGAGTTCAATTCTGCATTGAATGAGTACCCATATTGAATACTTTTGATGGACCCCACCCCATGAAAAATGAGAAATACATTAAAAAAAGTGTTGCATCAAAATTATGCATTCTAGGTACTCGTTGGATGCAAAATTGAATTCTGCATTCAATGAGTGCTCCCACATGAAATTTGAGTAATACCACAGGGATATAAGTTGAAAATACAAAAGCAAAATGTATATTTTGTGTATTTTCCTTTAAATTTATAATGTTATTTATCATTTTATTATTTTACTTAGGAGTCCCATTTTAGACCTGAAGTTTTCTCTAGTGGAATATTGGTGACAATAGTCATAATCAAATACAAGATCCGTCTGTGGTTATTTCTCTTTATTCCCCTAGATGGTGTGGTTAAATATCCTATGTCTATTTTTTTGAACAATCCATCGGACAAGCCTAGTGTGTCCCCTATTAATTCTATTCACCACCAAAATGTAACCATAAGGAAAAGGAGTAAAATTGGGGAAATAATGGAAATAAGTTGATTTTTGAGGAAGGTGTTTCTTCTAGGGAGTTTGTGCCATTATCTACTAGATTAAAGGAGGAAAAGGAGGTACAAAAAAGGTTATGTTGAATTCTAACTCTAGGGCCCTTAGAGCATATCAACCCCCTAAGGGTGGTTCTTAATGTATTGTATCTTCTTCAGTCCCAGGGTCTAAGGGGAGGCCCATAATTCAGATCTCTCAAAAGTATTTTTAAATCAAATAAGACTGATATTGTCCTTATCCAATAAACCATGTCTACTATTGTTAAGGCTTGTGATTTTTTTCTAAAGTTGTTCCCATGACGGAAATTTTGTGTTATAGATGCTATAGGTCAGTTAGGGGGGTTGTTCGAAATATGGAACTTTGGAAACCCCTTGTTTTCTCCTTATAAAATATGTGCTAGTATTTTAGTTGAATGGAAAGTTATGGGTTTTGATTAGGATATTAAGATATTGAAGTGCTATTGTCACTACAAGGATAGAACTACCTTCTCGGATAAGGTGGATAATTGTGGGTTACTTCAGTATCTAAATATGATTGTGGTTGGTGACTTGAACTAAACTTTGCATGCAAATGAGTATTGGGGAATGTGTTCGTCTATGGATCCATTATCTAAATATTTTCAGTAAATGTAATTTATTCGATTTGGGTTCCATTAAACTCTATCCTACGTGGAAAATAGGTAGTTTCGGGTTGGTTGGTGTTGGTAAAAGACTTGATTATTTTCTAGGGTATAAATCTTTAGCTAACTCCTACGCGAAATTTAAATCCTAGACTTTACATTCATCCATATTGGATCATAACCATCTCGTTTTGCAATAGGATGGGGATTACATTTCTTCAAAGGTTCCCTTCAAGTTCAAAGACTTGGCTTGAAGATAATGATTTTTGTAAGATGGTCAGAGTTTCATGGAAAGATATGGATTATCTTAATGGGATGGATGCTATTGATAAGTCAACTTTTAAACAAAAATGGATAAATAAGATAGTGATCAAGTGGATCAAAATTAAGGAACTCCAATCAAGGAAATATTGTTTTGATATTGAAGGAAAAAATACTAGTATTATGGTTGGTGATTTGACTGGTTCCCTATCCAAAGAGGAAAATCCCTCTATTATTGAGATTTAAAGTAAGAAGGATGATTTGTTAAAGTTGGAGGAAGAGGAATGGTATTTAAAAATCAGATCTATTTGGATTGGTCAGGGAGATAGTAATTCTAAGTTTTCCCATAAATTTGTGACTTTAAAAAAGAATTATAACTCTATTTGGGACATAAAAGCTTATGAGGGGAGTCACTTCTCTTCTCAAAGAGATATGGAAGTGTGTGTTGTTGATTTCTTCTATAACCATTTTAAGGATCCTGGTAATTCAGACATTGGATCTCATATGAAGGTTATTAGGCACTATCCTTCATTCTTTAATAGTGAATGTGGAATACAGATTGGAAGGCTTGTTACTTTAGAAGAAGTGTAGGGTGTTTTATCTCAGTTTTCCTAAGAAAAAAGTCTTGGTCCAAATGTATGTCCAACTGAACTTTTTATATCTTTTTTTGACATTATGTGGAGGTATCTCTTAGATGTGGTTGAAATGTCTAGAACTCACGATTATATGTTTGAAGCTTTAAACTCTACTTTCATATCTCTAATTCTGAAATGTGAAAATCCTAAGTATTTCTCTGATTTTATACCCATTTCTCTAATTTTAGAACGATTTGTTTAAGAAATTTGGTTTATAAAGTAGTGACCAAGATAATTGCAAATAGAATCAAGCCAAAAATTGCTAGGGCTAGTGTCAAAAGAGCAGTTTGGATTTCTTTCCAATAGGAAAATTTCGGACATTGTTGGGGTTTCTCAAGAAGTGTTGTACTGTGTAAAGATTAAAATTTTGAATGCTCTCATCTTGAAAATGGATCTTGCAAAATCGTATGACAAGGTTAATTAGTTTTTCTTAGACTTATCCTTTTGCAGATTGTCCTTCCTTTGGATGACACAAATTGGATTTTATCTTGTGTTTCTTCAACAACCTTTGTTGTACTTGTTCATGGTTCCCCTTCCGATATTTCTAATAGCTCAACATGTATCATACAAGGATTCCCTCTTTCTCCTCTATTATTTCTTTTGGTTACTGAAGGTCCTAGTAGGATGATTGATAATTCTAGAAAACATGGAAGACTATCAGTCATAAAAATATCATATGCTTTCTATATAACACATTTGTTATTTGTAGATGATGTGGTGATCTTTGGAAATGGATCATTGAAAGAGTGGAATTCATTTTATGAGACCGTCTTTGTGTTCTACTATACCATAGGTATGGAGTTGAGTATGGAAAAATAGACCTTTTATCAGCACAATTTTAGCAATGATATTCAAGCATAGATCAAATCCATTCTTCCTCTTAAATAAGAAAATTTTGATTCAGGGTTTAAATAATTTCGATATATCTTGAATCCAAACAAGTTCATGATTGAATATTGTCAATAGTTGATAAAAAAATATTGACAAAATAATTAGCAATTAGACATACAAGTATTTATCTATGGGAGGTAGTCCGAATCTGATTCGTTCTGTGTTAACTAGTATCCTTGTGTATTGGTTCTCTTTGGTCAGAATTCCTCAGTCGGCCATCAATATTTTAAGGAGGAATATTTTTCAGGTTTAGTGGTCGGGCTCAAGGAGGGATCATAAGTATCATTTGATTAATTGGAAGAGATTGACTCTACCTAAATCGTTGGGTGGATGAGACATTAAGAATTTGAGATGGTTTAATACAACTTTGTGTTTGAAAACCATGTGGAGGGGGCTATTTGACAATGGCTCATGGAGTAAAGTGTTAAAAGGAAAATATATTAAAGGAAAATCACTTCTTCAATGGTTCAAAATATCTAAAAAATGTTTAAGCGAAACCTCAATTATTTGGGGTGGCTTCATTAAACTCTTTCATTGGATCAATGAGTGGATTACATCGCATGTTGGAAATGGTGAACGCATTTTGATTGGTATTGATCCCTTCATAGGAGACAATGGAATTTTTTTATCTATTTCAACGATTGATGGATTGTCTAGCAGAGTTTGGGTTTGTGACTTTGGCACATTTTAAAAGACCTTTGTGGCTTAATCACGATGGTTTCTATTTGATTTAGTCAAAATATTTGGGAATGCAAGGTGAGTGGATTGCAAAATAGTATAACCACATTTCAAGCCTTAATAAATCTGGTATGAGGATGACTTAAGCTGAGGATAAGCTAGTTTGGTACTAGAACTAGAATTCTGGCTAGGTCATTGCAAAAGAAGCATATAATTGTATTGTGTAGTATATGGGGGACAAAGAAGGGAAAAAATGGCATGTTAAATTATGGAAATGACTTATTCCAATGACGCTCAATTTTTTGGGGGGGTTGACTTTGGAAAATTTCTTGTTGACTGGGGATACTCTGATTAGGAGAGGGTGGTAGGGGCATAGCATTTATGTGTTGTGCAAGTAGGAAGGTGACCCCTTTGGTCATGTTTTCAGCTTTTGTAGGTTCAGTAGGGAATTGTGGGATTATATTAAACAGGTATTACATATCTCTCAGAATTGGGTCACTTCTAATTTAGAAGACATATTAAGATAGTGGGGATGTATGGTGTTTCATCATAAATTACTTCCTATTTTGTTTATTATCAAATCTGGAAAATGAGGAATAAGTTAACATTTGAAAATGTGCCTCCAAATTCCCAAGTTTGCTGTTTGAGAAGTATATGTCTTTACAAGAATAATTTTACAGGGGGGGAGTCTTATTGTCCCATTCCGAGGACTGCTTCTTCTTACAACTATTTTTTGGTATTCGAATTCTTTCATGGTGCTTCCTCTTCAGGTGCTTGTCGATGTGGCATGGAAAATTAATGAAGATCACATTTTCAATATTCATTTGGGGTGTGGTACAAAAAGTAATACAAAATCTAAACTAGTGGCCTCTAGGGGATGATGTATTTTTCTCTTTTAAATGGGATTATTTCAATCTAGGTATTTGGAGATTTTGAATTCATTATAATAAAATGGGAAAAGTGATTATATTCTTTATAGGTGTTGCAGATGGACTACTAGTGTTCGAGGATAAAAAAATATGTTGAAATTTTTCTCAGATATTTCTTTTTCTCATCTCTCTAGATCGTTCAATATGGAAGCTGATTGTATGTTGAAAAAAGTGGTGGATCTTCTAGGTTCCCTTTTATCTTTTGAAGAAAGCATGAAAGGTTTTGTGACTTTTGAAGGACCAGTTATGTTGAATCGGTAATCAGTTGTTGACTAGTTATAAGCGATTGCTTATGCCTTTATGTATATTAGTATTTGGGAAAGTTGTATTTGGGAATTTGATAGATGTGGTTGGTTGGGATTGTTTTTGGTTGTATTATATGTATTTTATTGGATTATTAATTAAGATTGTTAGTATGGTTGGATCTTGATTATGATATCACTACTTTTTGTAGTATCTCCGATGGAAGATTTCCTTTTGCTTTGATTCTCTGAAATAGCAAGAAAAATGCTTTATCTTTTGAAAGAAAATTAAGGAAATGTTCAATTTAGAAACTAATTTCCTAAGTAAATAGGAGGATTATTTGGATTTTTGCATGGATTCTGATGCAGTTAAATTTCAATAACCTAATAGGTGGGATAATTGCTTTATTTTTTCACTCTCACTTTTACGTGGTGGCTCTCTCTTGTCCTCTCCTCTTCTAGATAGGGTTTCTTGTGCAACTACGAAGCCATGAGATATTGTAAGCATGGTGAAGGGAGACGCTATAGCTATCCCCTCTTATTTCCTCTTCATTTTTTCTTGCTTTAGATTAGTTTTACTGTTTTTAAGCACATCTTTCTTTCTATTTACTTGATTGTTTAATATTTTGTGGAGGCCAATAGGAGATCAGAGGTTAATCTTTTGTTTTGCATGTCTAGCATTTCTCTCAAGGTTTATTTCTACATATATACATTCCGGGTTTAATAGATATAATTTTAGTTTGTTTACAGGGTTTTCTTTATTCATTTCTCCGTTATTTTTCTTTTGTTTGAAGTTTTTTTTTCATGTTTGAGTTATTTTTTATTTGGTTTTCGGTATGTTTATATTATTTATTTTATGGAATGTAAAAAAAAGAAAATACTTTGTTGGTGTTTTTTAACAAAGAACCTAACCAAAAAAATAAGAATTTTGTTTACTAGATTTGTATAAAAATAAAAAATTGTTTTCTTTATATAAATTTGTTTTATTTTTTATAAGTTTAATATTTTCCAAAAAACTAAGAATATATATATATGTGAGTTGTTTGTTTTTCTTAAAGAAGCTCACTAACTTTTTTTTCCTTCTTGTATTAAATGATAAATTTCTAATAGATTCATATATAGAGAGAGATTTTTTGTTAACTATCTTAAAAAAATTACTTTCATGTTTATAGAAACAATATGGTAAAAGTTTAGGAAATAAGAATTTTTTCTATATATCATTTTTCTCATAAATAAATATAGGTATATGAAAGAAACAATAATTAGCTTTCATATAAAGTTTTATAAAATAAAATTTTATGTTGGTTAGATACATATTTGTTGGGTTTTTACAAAAATAGAATGGAATATAAATCACATTTGGATGTAAAAATAGTTTTTTTATAACAAAGATTTATAGCTTTAGGGATTTTGATCATTCCATCTGAAGGCCTCCTGGTACTAAATATACTTTCTAATGTTTTGTAGGGTAGATCATTAATTTTTGTTGTTTAATTCTTTTTATTTATTTATTTATCTCGTAGTTCTAACTCTATCTTGTTTCCTTGCAGGAAGCTCCACTCAATTGCTACATCTACTCTGCTTTGGGGACAACTATTTTCATGCCCAAGCATGCAAATGACCCCCTCTTTTGTTCATTTTAGTCTTTTTATTTTTAGAATTTAAGAATTAAAAGCTCCTTAAGGTATTAATTTTTCTATTCATTGCTCTGATACCATGTGTTAAGATCCAACTCAAGGGTCCTAACTTTTTCTAAGTACTATAACGAATCTTGAAATTTTCTTGGTTAGTGTTGGCCCTTAAAAATTTTGTGGGTGGAATTAATTCTTACCACAAATGCATCTCCAACTTCTCTCAGTTAGCTTGACCTTTACATCATCTTTCTAATCATTCGCACTTCAACTGGACCTTTGTGGTACAACACCAATTTCAGTATTTAAAGGATGTTATATTCTCTGCTCCGATCCTTCAACTTTTAGACCTTTGGCTACCTTTGAAATTGATACAGATGCTTCTCAATATTCCATTGGCATAATTCTTAAACATGGAGGACAACTTGTTGCATACCACTTAGAAACATTGGATGATGCAAATGAAAATTAAAAAACTTATGGAAAATAAGTTTTGTATCCTGATCCAAGCATTGAAGCAATGGTGCCACTACATTCTGGGTAAAGAAATAGTGTTGCATGCTGATTTCCATCCTCTCATCTTTCTCAATTCCTAGAACAATATTTAAGAGAAATGACACCTCGGATGGGCCTCACATATCTAGTAATTTCATTTAGTTATTAAATATAAGAAGGGAACTTCCAATTGTATGACTGATCTACTAAGTCGATCTCCGGTGTAGGAAATTCAGTTGTTGGTTGTATGTTGTGTTTTATATGAGACTTGGAATCCTATCTATGCCTCTGATCCCTTCTTTGTTGATATATGATATGTTGTGGACAACCCTGCTTCAGTTAATAAAACTCCATTCTTGGACAATACTACCGGGGAAAGTTGGTTGTACAAGCTCAATAAATTGTGTGTTCATACTAAAGATGATCAGATAGAATTAATTAAAGAAGTTCATGCATACTCTTATGGTGATCACTTTGGTTTGGAGAAGATAATCCACAACCTTCAATGTCACTATTTTTTCCTTCCATGAGCCAACAAGTGGAGCTTTTGATCATTGCTTATTCTTTGTGCAGCCAACATAATATTGACAATTGGAAATATGGCATGTATCATCCCCTTCGTGTTCATTCTCTCTCTTGGGAATCTATCTCGATGGATTTTATTAGTGGCTTTCCCATGACTCTCCGCAAGCATGATGCCATCTTGGTGGTAGTTTGGTGTTTCTCTAAAATGGTTGTTTTTCTTTCCTTGTAGGAAAACCACTACTGTTGCTCAAACAACGTAGCTCTTATTTAATCAGGGTTAGGTTCACTTTGTCTTACCCACCAACATCATTTCTAATCGATACTTAATTTTTTTACAACTTTCTAGAAAAAACATGCGAGATCTCCTTGGCTTCCATATTCAATGTGCCACTTCCTTTCATCCTCAAATCGATGGCCAAATAGAATTTGTCAACCATATCCTTGTGCATGCCCTCTACATCCAATTAACTAAATCCAAATCATGGGATATGTATCTCAATATCATTCATCATAGCTATAATCACTTTGTGCATTCCTCCATTGGTTTGTCTCCATTTGAAGCATTTTTTGGTTCTCATCCTTTATCCCCCTATGAATTTCCCCTCACGATGCATCCTTCAGGAACTCTCCATAAACAACAAGAACATAAATATGTCTTATGTTTCCTCCAATACTTGGCGTGGCACCATGCCCAACTCTCTAAATCCCTCAAAGCATCCCAGCAATGCTATAAAGAGCGTCATGATGCCCATTATTCTCCTCAAATTTTTTCTCCTGGAGACAAAGTATGGTTTTATACGGAATTCTAGTGTTTCATGTGCCAACACCATAATTAGTTTAATCCTCTCTACTATGGTCCCTTTACTACTCTGCAAAAGATTGGATCTAATGCATATCATCTGGACGTTCCTCCTCATCTAGGTATGCATGATGTGGTCAATGTAAATAGCCTCAAATGCTATGATTCTCCCTTGCTTGAGGAGTCAGCTACCATCTGACATCCCACTGAATTCAAACCTAACTTCTATCCCCCTATTCTCTAATACACGTTATTGGACACTTGCACTATTTTCACTCAAGACCACCAACATACTTCTTATCTTATCGGTCTCCAAGGCCAAATTCCAACACGATCTCACTAGTTGTCCAAGGATGCAATAAGTAGGTGACATGCCTTGGATTTGACATCTTTTTATCATCACTTTGTGTTATATATAAGCCATTTTTCTTATCCATATTCATGCACTAATCCCTTCTAATGCTTATATACAGGTTCTTATGCTCAAAGTGTTTTTCCATTACATGTCTTAGTATTTCATTTGATTTTTTACTAATATTAGGGGAATTAGTGTACGATGTATTGGCTTTAGACATTGAATCATTTGTTAGGAGGATACTACAAAATACTTGAGGGAGTTTTGTAGCAGTGATAGAAACTATACATCATCTGTAGCATCTTTAAATCAGCTATAGAACCTTTACATAAGTAGAAAAACCTATGATTTGCATAAATTTTATAGGAAACGACATAACCTTTAGATAGTCAACAAAACATTTACATCAATGGAAGAACTTGTGAACTGTGAAAACTCTACAAAATCTACAAATATGGATTTTTATAAATCCATTATTTTTATCATTTTTGTTGTCTCAAATGATGATGTTAAATTAAAGGTGGCAAATGGAAGTGGATATGAGTGCATATTTGCTTTATCCATGAAGATTTAAAGATCTCTATCAAATATATGATGGACCTAAGAAGTCAAATGTTGTTAGGAGACATTTGGGATGAGTTTTGACTATTTATTATAGCACCTCTCCCTAAATTTGAATTTGAATTCAAAGGTATTTTAAATAGCATGTAGTTAACAAAAATCTTGGAACTAGTTTTGAATTAGTTTTTGAAATCCAAATTTTTAGGAAATTGTTGAGAATATTTTTTATTCTCATTTATTATTTATTACGAAGAACGATTGTATAAATAAGAGAACATTATCTTTTCTATCGAAGGACTCTTAGAGAATTAACTCAAATAATGATGGAATAAAGTTATACTTTAATTTTGATTCAATATAGATCTTAGATTTATAATTTTTGTAATATAATTCTATTTATTTTATGTAGATGGAGTTTTACTTCATTACTTAGTTTTCATTTTTTAATATGTGTGAAATTTACTTTTGAAATTTGATTTTAATCCATATACTAGTAATTTAAATGTTTATTTTTAAAATGAATGTGTTTAACGCAATAATCTTATTTACTACCTTGGATCATAAACAATAACTTGTATTTGGCAATGATAGTTTTTAGATTTTATTTCTGCAATTCACCTTTTTGTCAAGTGTGGTGTGAAATTAAATTTAGATTTTACTTTCCTACACAGTGTGAACATAGTCTTAGAATTTATTTTTCCCACGTATTGTGCTTTAGTTTTAGAATTTACTTTTCCCATGAAGTGTGTGAATTAGTTTTAGCATTTACTTTCTAGCATGGTGTGAATTTCAATTTCATACTCCTAATACCTGTAGTCACTGTGAATTTACTTTCCTACTGTGTGATTTACTTTCCTTTCAACTTAGTTTCAGTAGTCGTTTAGTTGGATAGTTCCTTGCCAAGACTATGCAACTATTCATGCTATTGTTTGTAAGTAAGGTTATAAAACTACAACTTCATAGTATATAAACCAATGTAAGAGGATATTGTGGTTTGCACATACAATGCATGGTAACTTGCAAGTTCCCAACAGACCTCAAGTTGACAATTAATGTATAGAATTCTTACTTATACTCTATGGAATTAGAAGGTAATTAATAAGCCTACATTTTTGGCGGTGGTCGGGGAGTTTCCACAGCCACTGTAACTGTTTACTAGTTGACATAGTCATTTATGCATGAGAATTTGTCTTCTTTGGTTGAGTAATTTTTCTTTTGGTAGGGAGATTCCTTTGGTTTTGATAATCGTTGGTTTGTTGTTTTTTTCCATTTCTTCCCACATATATTTTTATTTTAAGGATGGAAGCATAGAGACAAGTAAGACACAAATACGACCTCACTGTAGCATTGCTACCATGTAGTATCCCACCGCAAGTCTCTACAAATATGAACCATGTTAATAATTTATGCAATACCATTAGATTTGTTTCTTCCTTCTATTTTCATGAATACAAATAAATATCCAAGAATATGATTATGTGGTGTAGTAAGAGACACCCATATTAATAATTTTTCTTTTGCAGGAAGCTTGGCAAGAGGAATAAGAATTAGTGAATGAAGACTCTACTGAAGGATACAAGAGGATTCAAGGGGAAGCCATTGAAGGAGTACACAATAATCAGAAATTTCGAAAGGGGCATGTCATATGTTATTTGATTCATAAAAATACATCATGTAGCATTGAAATACAATTTTTTGAAGTTTTCCTATAATCATTTTTTCATATCTTGCAAACATTTCAATTTTTAGGGATTCGTAGCTTGGCATTAGATCCTTAACAAATGTATATGTAGGTCAACTTAGAATTTGGATTGTTAGTGTTTTTTTATTTGGATGTTTTACATGAAATCATACCCATTAAAACATTCACTCCCATATAGATCATCATTTTAGTAAGAAATTGGCTATTGGGGCATTTTGGCATATTGGACTCACTAAAAAACACAGTTGCGATAGTCATGTTTTGAGAGTCCATCTGAGAAATTTTTTAAAACCTATTTGTATCTAAAGTTTCCATTGAAATATAGTTTCTAATCCAATTTGAATTTTTCGATGTGGGTATTAAACAAAAAAGATATGGTCAAAATACTCACTAGGTGCAGGGTAGGAAGCTCAAGAACAAAGTTGTGACATACGCTTTTTGGGAGCCTAAATGACTGAATTTTTCAAACATGTTTATGATGAATATTTTCCTTTGAATCTATTTTATATCACAATTGAATCACTCAATTCCAATATTATACGAAAATTTATGCCCAAAATACTAACTGCCTATCATAAATCAACACTCCTAGAACTCTGTCTCATAGGTTGTTCATTGGAATATTTGATCTATCAAGTATTCTTATAATTAAAAATTATTTCTATGAGGAGTACAAATGTGAAGCTACTTTAATCTCCAATTTTAATCAATTCAGTCCATCTCTCAACATAAAAGTTATGCTCAAATTAATGATTGTTGGTCTAAGATGGAAATTACAAACAACTCTGTCATGCAATATGCTCTTTAGAATATTTGGAATACCATATTAATTCATTTCAAAAAACTATTTATACTAGAATTAATATAAATACACTTTCATTTGAAATTGGAATCACTCAAATCGGTCATGAAACGAAAAAGTTATTAATAAAATAATGTTGGGCAATCTAGGTTGGTCACTACTCTCCAACACATAAAAAGTGAGTTTTGTTTGTTTTATATTCCTTAGATTTGTTTTATAAGAAATTGTTGTATTTATATTGCATATTTTTGGAATTGATAGAGACTAATCACCTCTCTTCTTCTATGAGCTCACGTTTATTGCAGGTAAGTGCCATTTTTTTGCAGGTCCTTGTAAGGTCAAAGAAGCTTAATCTATGCATGAGTGGTGTTACCACCTAAGTTGTACTTAGTGTTTTCTTTATCAAGTGAGCCTAGTGAACCGGACAAAGATTCTTTGTTCGGACTTCAAAAGACCTTCGGAATTACTTCTGGGAAGTGCTTGTTGTACTATATCACATGTTCACACCCCATCGGGGAATTGTAATAAATGTTCTAGCATGATAGTGTCTGTAAAAGACTCAGTATCTTAGACTTTATTTGTCAATCCAATCAGCCTAGGGTGTTTTTTCCCTTGGTTATTATTGGTTGTTGAATAAATGACTGATAATTTCTGAGTTTTTCACTCCATACCTCCAAAGTTGGGGTGGTCGGCTTGGCATTTAGGCCTACTGAGGTTATTAGAGTCTATGTGTCAATGCATAAACATGCTAGGAATCATGGTCGAGTCATATGAACATGTCTAAGTCCCCCTAGGTTTTTCAATTTTTTTAATTTTTTAATTTTTTCAATGTTTTTTTATTAAAATTTAATTTTTTCAAAACTTAGGCTATTTTTTAATAGTTTAATCAGAAAAATTGGTTTTGTAATAAAACGGGGCCAAATAATCAGTTTCAGTCATGTAGGTGCTCATTTTCAAGCTAAGAACAACATGTAAACCCACGGACCCACTTTTTCAGGTTTTGAGTGATTTTTCATTACTCAGGTCAGAAAACCCCAAAAAATCAATTATTGATTATTTTAATTAATAAATTGATGTATAATGGAGCAAATACAAAATCCTAGATTAGTGGATTCTCAACCGATTCGATTGAAATTAGTCAGATCTGAACCATATTGAATGGATATGACAAATCCTTGACTAAAGGAGGTGATCTGGATAGATCCAGAGTTGAACTTCAACATCCTTTATGGGGAATTGCACCCTCTCTCTCTCCTCCACAAGTGTGGGCTCTCCTGGAAGCTCTGTGGATTGATGTGTCAGCTCAATCAGCCCCTCAATTGATAATTAGGCTCAGTGAAATCTCAGTTCAACTTTAGATCGGCATTAATAGACTCTCCTTTAGCTGCAGTGGTTTATCTCCTTGGGATTTGCACCCCCCTCGGGGCTAGATCTCCTATTTTTTGCATAAATCAAGCTTAGATCACCTCTTCCAAGCTAGTTAGAACTAGGATTGAGGTGTTGCTGCTCTTGTACTATGTTATTGTTTATTATTTTGGAATAAAGAAGCTTTGGAGGAAAGATCTATGGTGTAATGCTCTTTATGTGTGGATGGTGATTGTCAAATGATTATGAGGTGTAATCTGTGTTATTTATCATTGCTTTTGCTGGTTAATTGTTGGCATTAAAGGAGAGAGATCCCTCTTGTTAGGGTAAGATTTTATTCTATTTTGATTTATGCTCTTATTGTTTGCTTGTTTCAAATCTATTGGAGTTGCATGTATTTTAAGTTTAATTGCATGTTTTCCAATTATCTCTTCCAGCAGCACCTATGTTTTAACCATCTGTTTGTGCAAGGATTTCTAAGTTGCAGGTGATCTCTCTTGTAGAATAAGTTGATTTGGTTTGCATCTTCCTCATCTTCAATATCTTTTGAATGACATAGTCCCTCGGTGTTCCACCAAAGCAGAATCCAAAGCCCAACATTCCCAGGCTTCCAACACTCTTTCTCTCTCTTTCTCCTTCAAAAAATCAATTTTCTTACATGGTTACTATGTTTGAAAGCTTTGTAATCATTTGGATCTATTATATTAAAGTAAAATTTACATAGATATGCTATTTCAAAGCTCATAGTTAAGATCTCATTTATGAAAAGTATCATTAAGCATTCTAGATCTAGCATAAGGAAATCGTCTGTTTTGCATGGCAAGTTAAAGAAAATCAGTAGGTTGCATGCTCTAGATTTCCTTTTCTATTTTAAAAAAGATTAAATCCAGCAATTAGTGCATATTTCATTGGCTGCACAAATAGAAAGCCAAGATATCAAGGAAATCTTACTTTCTTTGGTTCCTTTTTCACCTATTTAGCTAGTTTTAACTTAGTCTTTTTTTGAATTAAGGTAGGATGATACAAAGGTACTCTTAAAATGATTTTGGGCATATTTTATTCTAACATGTTTTCTTAGCAGGTGTAATAGAAAATAAAATAAGTTGTTGTCTGAAAGTGGCCTCGGGACCGTTCAAATCCCCCCAGGTGTCTCCCCTTTCACTAAAATTTAAAAATTTTGGAAAGTTGTAAAATCTTGGTTTCATCCCTTATAAGGACCAAGAGGTTTCTGATATTTCAGTTTGCTGATATTGTAAGCAATACTAATTTTTTTTTTTTTTTTGAGTAGGCTCTTTCGAGCCCGCTCACCATCACCCCAGGGGGGATCTGCGTTCGTTTCACTTTTTTGCATTCTTCCCGTTTTTTTTCTGCTCTAGTTTAGTACTGACATGTAGGATTGTATAATTTAATATAATTTTTCATTATTCCATATTTTAATTTCAAAAGTAATCATACTAGTTACCCCACGACTTCCCGATTGACCCGCAAGGGGAAAGAGATGCGTGGTAGGACTAATTAGAAAAATGGTGTTGTATATCTTTGAGTCCGTTTTCATTAATTGTTTCATTAGTCATTGTTTTCCACTGATTGCACACCAGCAATAGAAATCTTTCGAAAGCTGTCTCCTCACTTGAGAAAGTGGGAGAGGTGTGACCTTGGGGGCAAGCACAGAGCTAGGTACTGTCACCTACTCCTAGCTCATTTGTTTAGGATAAATCCTAACGAAGCCAAGGGGGGTAATCCCTAACAAAGAGTTTTCTATGGCTCAATTTTTAAGTTAAGTTTTAAGATGTTTTGGATGCAGATGGGTGTTGTTTAGGAGTTACTTGTGATTAGAAATGATTAAGTTTATGAATGTGACACGTAAATTAGAGCAATCCATGTTGCTAGCAAGAGACTAAAATATAAGAAAATATTCCATACTTGTAACTTAAGAATTCAGATATAATCAACAAAAAATAAACCATAGACAGTTGATCAAGATAGAAGATTACTCAATTATAATGAAGGACCAGTGCCTTATGGAGTCAAATAAATGCGTGAAATAAAGTCTAGGAATTAAGCTAGTGAATATTAGGTTTTGCAAGTTCTCTTGGTAGATTTTAAGAATTTTAAAGAATTCTCTTGATTAGGGTGTCAACGAAGGTTTGTCAAAGCCAGGAGACTCTTCTAGGTTTCCTACGTTCAAGACATGTTGGGCCCACCCAGTATCCCAGGATGATATTGTCAAGTGACCAGCTAGCCAGGAATCTAAGACAGTGGGAGGTTCCGGTGCCTATAATAAGAAGTACTTTGGAAGGATCCCTACAACGCTGGTGCGTTGGTTAAGGGTTTTTAAGGGTTATTAAATTACTCTTGTACGGTTTAAAGATCTAATGGCATTTCTGGGTATTCTGATCTAGGATCGGTCAGAGCATACTTCGGCAAGGAGGGAAGGGAGTTAATTAATTAAAGGGGTATGTGTGTTGAATATTTTATTAAAACAATTAATTAGACTCTCTGACAGAGAGTTCTCTTGACCCCGTATTATGACAGTGGTTGAAAAGACTTAGCTAATCTATATGCGGCTAATGCAGGGATTGTGCAAACCTAGGATGCTCTCCGATAGAGAGTTCTTGACTTGTGTTTTTTCAAGTTCAAGAGTCTTAAATAATTAATTAATTAAACAAGCACAACAATTAAGATGAAAGTGGTTGATTAAACTCTCCGATAGAGAGCACTCTTGATCCACCTTACGGTGAGATTCAAGAGATTTTGGTTCTTTTTATGATTTGACAATTATATAACAAGATACCAAAATGCAATAATAAATCTAGCAATTAGTGTTTATGCTAAGGAACAACTAGCAATTAGCAAAAAATGGAAACTAAGACTAAGCAAAGAACTAAACTAATTGCTTAAAGGAAACTACACTAAAAAATCATGAAAAAATGACACAACACTCTTCCCCCAAATACGGGAAGTATAAAAGAAAGGAGACCTGCTCCCAGTAGCCCTTTTTATTAGTTTTTTACAATGATGATGTATTCTTTGCTTCTTTGAAGAACATGTAAAGAAGGGGATTGAGAGAAGAGCGAGAGAGTCTTTTTGTTCTTTTGCACTCCTTGCTTGCTTGTGGCCTTTGGGATCTCCTTCACCTGCCTGAAACTAAGAGATGTAGACATACACTTGTTATAGGATTAGTTGATAAAAAATAACTTGAAAATAAATCTACAAACTAGATAAAAACAACTACCCAAACTTACAGAAAAGAAGGGAGAGAAGAGGAAAGAGAAAGGCAAGGAAAGAGAGGGGGAAGGGAGTGAAAAGAAGACAAAAGGCAAGTCAAAGAAGGATGGAAACTAAGGGATAAAGAGGGCTGCAAATCAGAGAAAGAGGGCTGCAAGTGAGGGTAAAAAAGGCTGAAAGTATAGCCCAAAAGATGGTTGAAGAAGAGGATGGAAAGGGGCAGCAAAAAACGGAAACAAAGAGTCAAAAGAGGGTTGTCCAAAAGGGTGAAAATGTGGATAAGTGGAAAGCGAACAAAAGGAAGGAAATGATGCAAATAAAAGGCCTAAAAGGCTGAAAGTACAGCCAAAAAGATGACCCAAAAAGAGGATGGAAAGTGGCTACAAAAAGATGGAAAAATGAGGCAAAAGAGGGCTGTCCAAAAAGGTGAAAAGTGGGGAAAAGTGGATAGCGAACTAAGGGAAGGAATGGCTACAAAAAGAAGGCCTAAAAGGCTGCAAAAATTAAACATGGCAGCCAACCAGGGAAAAGGCTAAGTGAATGAATGTTCACTTTAGCCAAAACGTGCCCTAATCCCAAGAAAATAAAGATTTTATAAGAATTTGAGAGATGAATAATATGAAAGAAACAATCAAACCTGTGGTACTTTGATGGGGTTTGGATTCTTTTGGATCTTGAAAATTTGGAAGCTTCCTTGGCTTTGAGAGGAGAGGATGCACCTGAGCTCAAACTCCTACTCACCTCAATGAGATGACCTACACAATTTCAACTCGATACTTGCAAAACAATGGAATAGATCATGTATGTTTGGTGAATAAAAATGTAAAGAGCATGTCATACAACTGAATAATCGATTCTACCACTAGTACAAGTGATCAATTTTGCCACGGCAAAACGTGGCAATATCCACAGAAAATCATGGATATTGCCACGTCTAAGTGTTTTTTTTTCCATGTAAACAATTCCGTCGCAATAGAGACGACCCCTAATTTGTGTTGCAAGAGTGACAATGTTCTATATTTCGTTAGATGTCTAAGCCATCACTATATCCACGCCTTCCCATCTCTGTACCCACGCCTGGCCGTCTCTGTATCCACGCCTAGCCATCGCTGTATCCACGCTCTGTATAAGGTTTTAAAAAAAAATATGCAAACCCAGGAATAAGACGTCGCTATAGCCATGCCTTGCCGTCTCTGTATCCATGCCTGGCTGTCGCTATATCCACGCCTGTCCGTCGCTATATCCACGCCTGGCCGTCGATGTATCCACGGTTACAACTATTTAAAAAAAAATACAAATGTGTTTACTAGGCTCTCCACGCAAACGAATTGGGCTGGCCTGCAAATATCCATGTTCGATACCAAGTCCCTCGCAAGTTGGGAGAGCATTATTATTATTATTAGACTCATGTATGATAGCTTCTTTTATCTCAGCCACTATTTCACTCACGCTAGGCCTACAAGATGGCTTACCCTCAATGCATCTTAGGGCTAGATTGGCAACAACAACTATTGATTTAGTGTCGTAGTTTCCATCCATCCTCTTGTCTACGATTTCTCCAATTTCCCCACTTATTGATATGTCAGTATTTTCATCCCTCTCCACTTGGACATACGGTGTGACCTATAATTACGTAACATATTAATGATTGGCATTAGAATATCAAAAATCACTGTGAAAATGTAATTATAAGATATCAAAATTATAACTAAAATTGGAAGAAGATGCAGTTGAATATCATCAACTACGTAGTCAGTAGGTTCATGTTTCATATTGAGAATGGTAAATTATAACTAAATTCCTTACCCATTCAACCAGGTTAACTTGCTCTTTCGGTAGATTTGCACTTATGGGTGGTCTACCACATATGATTTCTAACAACACCACTCCAAAACTATATATATCATTTTTCTCAGTGAGCATTTGAGTGTGAAAATATCTGCCCCGACCCAAAAAAAAATGACTTAAATAAGTTGTTATCACTTGATTTGTAAATGTATTGGATTTTCAAATCATAGGTCCCGCATTCAAATTATATAGGTAATCAATTCCAGATGTGATTACCTACAGGGCTTTGATTAAGGCACATTCTGAGGCAGGAAATATACAGGAGGCCTCTGAACTTCTTGATAACATGATAGGTCGTGGAATTGTGCCAGATGACTCTCTCTATAACACTGTTATTGACAGACTTTGCAATCAATGGAAATTTGATACTGGTATGAAACTCTGCAATGAAATAGAAAGGAAATGCATGCTCCCAAGTATTAGCAGTTACATGTCACTTATCAGAGTACTCTTAAAAAATTGCAGAAAGGAGGAGTTTAATGAGATTCTGAACAGCACCTATGTAAAAGAATTGGCTTCTGATGTCAGAACTTGCAATATGTTGATTGATTGTTTATGCATGGAAGATGCAAATTTTGTCGGATAACCGACAAAAATCCACCTGTTAAATAAATTCAACTGTCAACTTCTTACTGTTTATCTTTTGACAGACCTTCATTATATCATAAAGCAAAAGGACAAACATGTTCAATGTTATTGAGACAAATGACATTAAAATATCCATGAAAAGATATGCCACATTCATCAAAAAGAATGAACCAGACAATAGATAAAATAAAAACCCAGTTGGATCAATAATGCCAATGTTAACAGTGAATTCATAGAGTAGAAACTTCCCGTATCAATAATATTAAAAAAAATGGCTACAGTAAATGGTTTGACTCTTTGAGTTTTCGGCAAAATCTTACCATCTGGCACACATGTGAGAGGGTTCCTTCAATATCAGCCACATTTAGTTTCCAAAGTGAGTTAATCATCAATTCTTTGTTGGACTGTAGATATGCTTCCAAATCACCTTCAGAATAATTCCCCTCTGTACTCAATTGTCATTTCATATCTTCTTGTAACTGTAGCATATCGCCTCCATAAGCTGTTCAAAAAAGTTCAAGGAACCAATTAAGCATAAACTAATCTAACATTCATGCATTTTTTGTGGATTCAACTATCAAATTAAAGACTAGAAATTAATGTAAATTTACACAGCAATTAATCCATGCCACTACAAATGCTATTGGGCCGTGGTTGAGGCACGGCATTGCCATACCAATGATCCAGGGTCAACACTAGCAGGCATAGAACCCTGAACAATGTGTGTTTTAGCTGCTCCCACATTGGAGGAGGGGTGTGATAATGCAGAAATTGGGATCATAGCTCCCCACAGACCACTCTATATGTTTACCCTTACCACTACAAATTTCACCATTTTTTAAAATCCTAATGTTTATGAAAAAAAAGAGGAAGGGCATATTCAATGATCATATCCTCTTTCTGTGTGCCAGTAGGGAAAAAATAAAATCTGATAAGATGGAGCATCTAATTACTTTTAGCATATTTAATAAGCATATAACCTTTAGCCAACAATTGCATACATATCTCTTCCCTCCAATTCCAATAGAAAGATTGAAGTGAACAAACCTCATCAGCAAAAATAGATTTTCACCTTAGATTCTAGATGGTGAACATGGTAACCCTTCCAAATCCCTGTGAAGGCCAAGAGCACTAGATCCATGGAGTCACCGAAAAGCATGGCTCTGCAAAGCACTTTTCCCTAAAAGAGAACTGGGTGCTGATCATTGATGTGCTGACAGCAGTCCCTGCCAAATAGGCAGTCCCAGAAAATGTACCACAAACTGTACAAAGTTCTATCTGTCAGCCCACTCTTAGCCAAGTGGTCCTTTAAAGGGAGCCACCGTTAAATGACTAGCCATGAAAATACCCAGTGTGTATGACAAGCCATAGGGACCACACGCTATGAGGTTAGGATCAGAAGAAATCCAACAGCAATAAGAACAGGGCCAAGACATGCCTCTGGTGAAGCCAGGAGTACAATTTCCAGGAATCAGACTGTTGAATCTTTTTTCCAAATACCCACACCCAGTGTCTCTAGAAAGGGCCCTGGCCCCTGCATATCAATGTTCAGCTTGAACAAGTCCTTGGGGGGGGAGAAACCCAATGATGTCTTTGGAAGAAGTCTTGTCAGAAGAAAAGAAGGCATCTGACAAGCTAATACCTTCCAGTCCTTCCAACAATGAGCCTCAAAGTCCCAAACATCTCTCCAAGTAAAAATGTTTTTCATTTTGGCCATACAGGGGAGCTATCACAGCTGCCAAATATATGGCAAAGAGCATAGTTTGAAGGAAAGAGGTTGGTTATTCTTAAGGCATAGTGCATGGATATCTTTAATTTTATCATTGCTCCAGGCAGGTCTGTGGAAAGTGTCTCTGAGAAAGATCTCAGTTTCAAGAGAGGACACATTTTGGATAGAGCAGACATCTAAAGATACTTCATTACTCACACTTTGTGAGCAGTTAGTTTTTTGTGTATTGAAGGATGGGCAATCAAGCGTTTTGTTGAAAATATTGACATCCCTTTTGAGCATGCATGTCGGGGCACTGCGAAAAGCTGTGCTTTTTGTTCTTGATGGAAAAGAATGAGAAGATGATGCACTGTTTTCACTACATTTGCTGCTTCAAGTAGGTTATGACAAGTCAAAGCAGGAAGAGCTGTTGGGGAAGCTAGGAGCTAGCTTTAAGCTTATAGAGTATGTACTTGGAACTTTGACAACTTTTAGAGGAATTGTGAGCAAAGAAAACACAGGGAACCTGAACAAAATTTTTCTGAGCTCCTCGTTGCATGGTTTCCCATCACATGGTCAAAATACATATAAGTTATAAAATCCAGATATATAATAGTATAAAGGTTGCAAAACTAATTAATTTAAAGAGGAAACAGTTTTCTTGTATACATTTTAGAGTCCAAAATCCATAGATGTTGCCAAATGGACCACAGTATGACAGTAAGTACAAGGTCAAGTATAATTAGTGGCAACTTCTAGTTGCATGAAACACTACTACATGTAGCCTATGTCTTGTGGTTCAGTTTTCATTAGTGCTGGTCTCAAGAAAAGTTTAATATTTTATAGAGGATTTTATATTTCAGTTTTGTATCTGATAATGGAAGAACTGATATATATGGGCAGTCCTAAAATGGACATGGACACTTTTGAACAGTTATAGGGTATGAAGATGATTTTGTCTGCACTCAGTTTGATAGGGAATTTGATAAAAACCCATAATCTTTGATATGTAAGTGTAATAGCACACTAAAAGTGTGATTTATTTTCTCCATGAATAGAAATGATGATTATTTCCTTGGAAAAAAGTTAACCGTGAAGCAAAACATGAATTAATAACCATCATATATTGTAGTTGGACAAATATTTGAAGACAACACATGCAAACATTTCCAACAAAAAATGAATATCCTTCTATTGTGCATTTCATGGTACCATAAAAAGTATTTTCTTCAACCCTGGTCTAAAGTGAGGTTTCGAATCATGCCCAATGAGATAATATTGGACTTATTCTTTGCCAAGTATAAAAAAGCAAAGTCAAACAGAATAATAGAACAAAAAATGTCAATAAAGTGATTATATAAGAACCTTACATGTTATCAAGGTCAATAAATTCTTCCTTCACCAGTTCTGCTGTAAGTCTGTACAGTCCATCAGGAACAGGCTCATTTACCTCTGGACGCAGGTAGTACAGGAATTTAAATCCAAGAATGTGCGCAGCATGAGACTGTCAAGAATTGAGAATTAAAAGATTAGCTATAACCCATGATAAATACAAATTTTCCAACTTTTCTTGATTCTCCATCCAACCATCAATATATCTATATATATATATATATATATATATATATATAAAATGTGAGCAAGAAAGTTCTGTATTTCAAATCATGTATCCACTTTGAAAAATGCAGAAGTCTACCTTTGGGAAAATAGGTATTAGTTCAAGAAAAGCATCATTTTCGGGTTGCAGCTCAAAACATTCCAAGACCTGAAAAGGATTCCATAGTTATTTCGAACTTCAAACATCATCCTACCAATGGAAGAAAAGAACACATCCAGCATATTTCTCCAGAATCAAAACCATGCATGTTAAGCATGTAAGAAACTCATGTATGACAGTAACAAGAACAAAGTAAGCTGGATATTAATAAATAGAACAACTACATCCAATCTCTTGGGAATATAAAATAGAATAATGAAAACAGGTAATCAGAATAAGATGGTGCAACAAAAAGAAAACACAAACATTCATGAAACCAGATCAAAACTCTCACCAATCTCTTGGTAATATGAACGGCAATATAAGTGATTAGAATAAGGACCACCATATTTTGGAAGATTTTTTAGGGAGACTACAATATAATACAATCTCAAATGAAAAATATGCTCAAGGGTCAAGACATCCTGCTCACACGATACAACTACACAATAATTTTCAGAAACTCATCTTTGCAAGTGGAAAGTCCAGGATTAATGACAACCAAGATAGATCACATCATCAAACATGTGTGTCTAAGAACATTGATTAGAATGATAATAAGTTAAATAAAATGACGGAACATACTAGAAGGAAACAGAGAAGATACCTTTACAAGAAACCTTAAATATTGCTTCTTGTTAAGATTCAAAACGTTTACAAATTTCATAAATCATTAGATCCAAATAATGTAATACACTAGCAAAAATAGTTTAAAATAATTTGGCATGCTCCTTCAACACGGTGATTCCAGGTGATCCATGCATTAATGAGTTAATAATACAATACTTAAAACATAAAATGAAACTCTAAGTAAAGAATAGTGAAAAAACTTACAATGTCGAAAACACGGTTTGGGTCCAAATCAAAGTGGCCAATTAATGACTGCAAAGTAATGTATGGTGAAAGTAAGTAAATGTATTAAAGAGGTATAAAGGGAACAACAGACCTATTGAATATCTTTGCACTAATTATAATAGACTACTATGCACAAATGACCACATGGAAATAACAAAATTGAAACATACCCCATCCATATTTAACAGTTATAATGGAAACAAAATACAATGAAGTAAAACACGCTAATAGTAAATTCATGAACCTTAATTGTGCTGATCGCTGCAGATGCAGTCCTCCATGTCAATCCACCAGAGCCACATTGACATAAAAGAGTCACCTGCAATAGGTCCCATGCGGTCATTATTCTATTTAATTTTCAACCTCAACGTTTTCATTACATCCAAAATTCCTTTCCTGGAAAACAAATCTTCTACTCATTCATACTAAACATTATAAAGTTACATAAGAATATGGTTTTTTTCACTTGCAGCCACGTCATTAGCTTCATATCTATTACTATATGACTTCCACTTATCCTACATTTTCTATTTGTGTGCCATTCACTAGGATTTGTTAACCCTGCTTGATATGGATTTTCATAGTAATTGACTAACGTCTCAAGTTTTTTCCTTTTAACCATGATTGTCTTCTGCCATAAAGCACACCCATAGTGATCTCTCGAAAATATGATTACTTGGAGATTTAATTTTACTATAGTGATTCGAAGCTGCTTGCTATTTCCTTTATTTGGATTCAGACCCTCAAAGCAATTATGTAAATATTCAGTAACTGACCTGAATCCTTAATTCATGTGGTTACAATCATTCAATCCAATTGATTATTCTGCATAATTGTTTGAACCTTTTCCTAAAGATGCCTTCATTTTAATAAAATGATTTTAAGATAAAAATAAAACAATCCCTGCGCTATGCTTGTTCCAAGAATCTTGTCTAGAGTCATCAGCATAACCCCACTCTACAACCTTCCCATCCTGGTTGATTTTCAATATAAGAAATAAGTTAATAGAGATTACACAAGGAGGAACTTTTCAGCTTCCCACAGGAACAAGATATTTAGAATCATGGGTATATCATGTGGTACAAAGTGTTATAAATGTGAATGAGGGAGTCACAGAAGAGCATGGAATGGCTGATCTCTTTCAGCAACTGTTTGACGTTAGTGGGGTTCATAACTCGGGTATTATAGAACAATGTTATCAAAACCAGACCGGTGGATGAACCGGCCCACCCCGAGAACTGGAACTGAACCGGAACTGGAAAAAACCGGAGCGAAAAACCGGTTAAGCAAAAATACATTAAATATTCACATTTTCAATAAATATATATATATTCATGTGCATCCATGTCAATTCACATGAATATATGCATGTTCTTGATTTTGAAATTGAGCCAACATTCTTCACCATATTGAAAGCAATGCTGAAATTATGGCTAAGAAGGACAAGATCCCTCCACTATGGAGATACTACTTCCAAAATACTGAGCATCTCATCTTTGTGGATAATAGCAATGACAGAGATTGTGTTGTAGAAGCAAGGGATGTTCTGCATCTGCTTATCCGTCTAAATGCATCTATACAATGGCAATTCCAGATTATAAAGCATTGCTGATACATATTCATGATAGAATTGAAAACCGAAGTGATTGGAGAAAATAGCCGTTAGTTCTGAAAATTAAGGGAGCCACCACTTATAAAACAAGGAGTCAAATTAGTTGTGTATTCACAGGTATCACTGCAATGCTTTTGCATATGAGTTTGGTCCCACTCATTTTGTCTTTCAAGGATAAGTTCACAAGGTTAAAGAGATTTAGAGAAAATCTAAAAGAGGTTCTGTTAAATCGAGTTGCATCAACAATCTAAAACAAAGTTTTCCATTGCAAGTGTGTTGAGTAGATAGCAATAAAATCCTCCTTTGTTCAGGCATCAGATATGTAACATCATGCCAGCCCTAATATACGGTTGACCATGCTCATATTTTTGTGGCGGTACTGATGAATTTGTAACAACAGTATTGAGGCTCATTTTTAGACATGTTTGAGATAGAAACAATGGAAACTACTCAACAGATGTGAGATCCTGTAGTGGCATGATTCTATGACAGCATGTGGATGGCTTCTTTGCACATTGTAAAGATAGACTTTGGTCTGATTTTGATGATACCTGACAGTGACATTTAAGAGAAGATAACAGCAGCTATGTTGGAAACCATTATGACAATCTATACAAGCAAATCCCAATTATGCATGACATATAACTCCCTGCCGGTTCAGGGTTAAAACCACCGGTTTAGGGCAAGTGGACCGGTTTAGAGCAAAACCGGGTGGTTTAGGGGCAAAACCGGGCGGTTGAGGGCAAAACCGGCCAAAAACGGTTCAGTCATGCCATTCGAGCCAGTGTTTTGTGTAAACCGGTCCAACCGGCCGGTTTTTTCAAAATCGGTCCGGTTCTGATAACATTGTTGTAGAACACAAAGTTCTTCAAGATATGGGTTTAAATTGGTCTGATCTCTATTCTGTTGTTTGTCGCATTTTGGAAGTGTGGTAGAATAGGGAAGCTTCCCAAGTGCATGAGCTTATACTTGAAAGATATTGTTTTGTACTTGGCTGGATCACTTTATCAGATATTGATGTTAAGGAAGCTGGTGCTTTGCCATGGATTCCTGAATTGGGCAGAGACAAGTTGCTTGAAATTGAACACTTCATAATTTTTAGCAGAATTCTGTGCCATAATGTTCGTTTTGGCCATACAAGGGAGCTATCACAGCTGGCAAATATTATTCTAGATATACTCTCTCAGCTTCAAACATTATACAAAGAGCTAAAACTTATGACAAGGTTTTATCCTACAATTCAAATCTTTTGCAATTAAGGAAGGCATATAAAAGTGGATCTCTGGACATGAAGATTAAAACAGAATATTCTAATGCAAGGGAACTTAAATCCCATCTTTCAAGTGGCTCTATCGTCAAATCTCTTCTTACTATAAATAGCAGAGGCAGGCTTGCAGTAGGAGAAGGTGACAAAGTAACAATCTTAGATGCGAGGCAACTTATTGGACAGCCAGCTGTTGCACCTGTGACAGCAGACAAGTCTAATCTGAAGCCTCTGTCCAGGAATTCAGTTCGATTTGAACTAGTTCATCTTGTTTTCAACTCTGCAAATGAGAACTATTTGGCCGTAGCTGGGTATGAGGAATGCCAAGTTCTCACTGTCAATTCTCGAGATGAAATAACAGACCGTCTTGCAATTGAGCTTGTGGATAGTGCCAAACTTTAAGACTTTTAGTGTTCTCATTAGGTCACTTGACACAAATGATAAGCTGCAAGAAGCAAACAGGGTAATGAAATAAATGCTAGTATTGCTCAGCCATATCACTTGAAAGAGGAACACTGTAAATTATGGATAATTTATTAATTTCTGAGGTATGGTAAAAATTTGACTACTTGAAAGACTCAAGAGAAATGGGAGAGGATTTAGAATCTGTTCCATTGGCCCTCAATTCACTTAGTTGATCTACTTTTGGAGAAACTGTCTTGACTCTTGACAGTGGACTTATTCTCATTCATTTTTGAGGAATACAGGTTTAGATATTAGTAGGTTGAGATCTTCTTATGCACTTAACTGAGAACACAATCGGAGGGAAGAGGGCAAGGCTCTTCCACATATTAGGTGGAAACTACAAAATAACCGTAGCAACAATAATAATAATAGCTTACCATCGTTTCACTTCGATTCTTCCTGTACCATCGTCGAGATAAAATGAGACATCAGTAACCCTCTCTTCCTTGTTGAAGACCATCCCAATGAGGGTTACCTGCGCACCCAAAATACATACATAGTAAGGCGATTTATTCCATAATACATAAACACCTTGAATGTTCAGTAAAAATTAAGAACGGTTCTTACATTGTTGACGTCAACGCCATCTATTGTAAAATTTGAATTCTCATCAGAGAGCTTCTGGGTTGCCTGGATTATTTGTTTTACCATCAATGGAAGAAACCCGGTTCTGGTACCACTTTTCTGCAAAACCATCCATGCTTGATTGAATGTTGGGCTCCTTAAACTGCCAAAACATGCAGAGGTTGAAAACCTTAAAAACGCCTAAGCTGAGAGGAAAATCCGCTTACCCTCACAGAGGAAAAACCGCCTTCGTTAACTTGGGTGGCCTGAGAAGGCATAAAACCACCTCCTGAGAATAGAGAACCTCCATCCGACTGACTCTACATGCCAAACATCTTTATTCTCTACTTTGTTAATCCCCACAGAGAATAAGGGTTTTTGGATGAAATTCACAAAGAAAATAATATCGGGTTTTTTTTGCTACGAAGTCTTCACTGATATTGGGGATTTGAGGGTGGAAGCAAAACTCTTGCCAATTTTCTTCCTTCCATTTCATTCACCACTTTGTGTTGAATTATATTGACTTACCAATGGAAATGAACCTATTTATTGTACACGAATGGAAACATAGTTATATATGCATAAAATGAAAAATGAGTAATATTATTGTACACGAATGGAAACATAGTTATATATGCATAAAATGAAAAATGAGTAATAAATAAATATTAGGGAGGTAGTGTTTGATTATCCCTTGGTGGAGAACTATGGCACTTCATAATGTAAGAGAATTAGGTTCTGATTCTTTGGACCTCGAGACACCTACTAATTCATTTGAAAGAATGGGTGCATGACAAATAGTTCAATATTATTGATTAAAAGTTTACAAAACTATTAATCATTTTTATTAATTTATAAAATAAATAAATTATCAATGGTTACTTTTATTTTCATATGTGATGCCTTGTGCTTATAGATATACTGTGCAGGATTATGCTTATGAGCAAGTTATAGTGATCACGTGTAAGAGCATAGAAATAGATAAAAATATGAACCTTATTCAGTACATGATTATAAAATACAAATCGTATGACCTTTATGACTCAAAATTTTGAGATATTTTTACGATATAACTTTTATGATTTCAAATATTTGAGATGTTTTTATTACATACATGATCATTGCAGTTATTCACATTCTTAGAACTTCAATGGTATTGGTTTAAGTGAATTTTAATGGAGAACTATATTTAATTTTTATATATTAATATCCAAACAAATATAAAGGGGATAAGGTATAAACATGATTACATGCTATACATTTATATAGAAGTGAACATGATCAATTCAAATTTGACATCACGATAATAAAAATCCATTCACAAATATTAAGTCAAGTGAATGACATTTAGATAGACACCTTTTAATTAAGATTAAAATTGATATGAAGCTTAATATCAATAAAAAATTAGTAGGGAGGCTCCTATTTTTATTTTATTATCCCTTGCATTTATTTTTAATGTTATAAAACTCTTTCAACAAGTAGTTTTCTCTTTCACTAACCACTGCTATTATAAGCAAACCTTTCTTTTTCTTTGGGTGGTGATTCTTTTACTGTGACATCAAGGTGAGATTCAAAATGACCCAACCAATGCTTTACTTGTGAACAAGTGTGAGCTTGTTACTCAACTCTCCTATGGACCTAAGTATGTTTCTAATGAGTAGTGACATGTCTTGACAATATGGTTCTCCTTCATTGCCAATGCATGAAAATGAAGTAGAAGGTATGTGACCACATGGCATGGTCTTATTAGGAAAATGCATGTAATATTGTAATTTTCTTCTTTAACAAATCCATTAGTATGATATACACAACAAGCTATATAAAAATTCACTAGATTGTGTGTTCATTTGAGGTTGTGGGTACCTCTAAGTTCGTCTCCATTTTCAAAATAAACACAAATTTTATACCCACTAGGAAATGAACCTAAGCGTCAGAAATGCGACGGATATTTCAAAGGCGCCGTCAACTAAAAAGTCAACAAAAGACAGTTTTGTCGCTATAGAGACGGTCAGGCGTGGATACAGCGACGTCCAAGAGTTTAGGCGTGGATACAGAGACGTCTAAGAGTCCAGGCGTGGATACAACGATGGCTAGGCGTGGATACAGCAACGCCTTGTTCTTGTTACATCGGATTTTACACCAAAAAGTAAGAAACGTGGAAAACCTTCGTGGAAAAATCTGCGCTTTTGTACTAGTGTACTTTAACTCATAGAAACAAAACCATAAAAGATCAAATTGTGACATCAAATGATCAATCTTACGTGCTTATAGAAGCTTTCTAAAGAATAAGCTATTATCCAATCCTAAGCAATAAAAGACAAAAATTGAAACATTTCACCTCATTCGCAAATTGTTCATCCACATTCACACACCATGTATGCCTCCAAAGCCTTAAAATTTATTATACAGTTGCAAAAGAAACAAGCATTACAGTAATTCACCAGAGGTTCTTTGCATAAAGATCCATCCAAATAGAGCTAAAGGAGCCTCTATTTGTACAATGAGAGAGTGCTAAAACCCTAAAACCAAAAAACCAACCCTAACTAGTTTAGCCACCTAACAAAGAGCCCAGACCTAAACTGGAGAACCGGGAGTGAGGGGAGGCCTCCACCCAGGTAAGGCATCCCCACTCCAAACCTGTGCACTGAAAACAAGCCAAGGATGAGGCCACACGTGTGAGTTTGGATGTAGGTAAGCTCATCCTTTAGGTCTGGCAGGAGCCTAAGCTAGGTTTGGGAAGCCCACTGATGATGCAAGCTTCAATATTCACCTCGATCAAATCACCAGACCAATGAGAGCTCTCCATCTCATCTTTAGCTAGAGATGACATGTCTGATAACTGATAATAAATTAATTGCTCTCTTAATGATGACTGAAGTTGAGTTATGATAACTCCAATCATCATAAGTGTTGCATGAGATGTCATTTAGATTTTTATTTACTAAAGTTGGATTAATTTGGAGAGTTTTATTTTTCTCCAAAATAATCATTTTTTTAATAAAAATTCATTTCTTTACTCAAAACTGATTTTTTTGAGAAAAAAGGCATTATGTGTCTGATTGTTGATTTGAAAGTTGGTTCTAACTGGATGGCTGATCAAGAATGATTTTTGGCTTAAGGTTAGAGCAATCAATCACTGAATTTGGAGTCCAGATCATGAATAAGTTTTTTCCATTTAATTTATGGGAAAATTAACCCAAAAAACTCAGGAAAAGTAATTAAAAATTTATAAAAAAAAAAATTCACTGTTCGAAAAAGATTTTTTCGAAATGTTTTTTAT
The DNA here is from genome assembly GCA_001517045.1 of Pseudotsuga menziesii. Classification (NCBI taxonomy): domain Eukaryota; kingdom Viridiplantae; phylum Streptophyta; class Pinopsida; order Pinales; family Pinaceae; genus Pseudotsuga; species Pseudotsuga menziesii. The sequence goes on from LPNX011038508.1 coordinate 470,758, forward strand.
GTGTCCAGATGACTTAGGACATGACCATGATCTATCTAAATAATGTCTAGTAGTCTTATAACACTCAGTTGGGCTCTAATAAGCCCCCAAGGCCCATAATTCAACATTGGGCATTCCATCTTTGGAGGAAGCGGGAGAAAACCTCGTCAATTATACTCAGCTGAAGGCAGAGCATAATTGTTAGGGGAAAAAAACTCCCTGGAATACCCTATTTGGAATTCTACGTCTCAGGAGATCGAACCACTCAAAAATATCCTATCAGCACATTTTATTACAAACCCCATGGGGCCATGGTCAAAATTATTCAAATAAAAAAGTGACTAGCCAATATTGGCTAGACAAGCAGACGAATCAACTGATACACTGGAATCAGACTTTGAACAAGTCTGTCAACTGGCGACTCCTTAGGTAACCCAAATATGGTACAAACAAGTGGATAACAGTCATAATAAAATCAACCCCTCCTTAATTCCCTGATTGTGGTCCACTTGGATTGAAAGAGGTTCCTGGAGGGTTTTGTTTTTAACAAGAACACCTATTTTAAAATTTACTAAAAATAACAAAGACTCAAGTGTGTATGATTTTTACTTGGTTGCAGTTCGTCCGATCAGTCAAGTTGCATCAAAAGCATTTGAGTGACTAGAATAATTAGGATTCACTCTCCCCGAATTGACAAACCATCAGGCGAAAATCCAATGCCTCGATCAAACCATTACGGTGGAAAAATACCCAAAGGAAGAGGGAACTCTTGAAAAGTGACCTCGGGGTGCCAATCTCTGTTGCACCTTCGAGTGCATTATGAACAACAGTCTCAGAGACTCCATTCATCCCACATATTCCTTGTGGGTAGCCATGATAGTTTAGTTTTGGACATACTTCAAGTACCCCCTGGGTATATCTAGAGTCCCCTTGCCTAAGTTAAATTACTCATCTTCTTACATTAATTTAAAATTAACCAAGATACAATTGCGCAACATTCATTCCAACACTTGCAAGCAATCGTAATTGTTTTTTGACTCCATTTTCAAGGGACTGGTCAACTGTTTATTTCTTTCAATCTATATGTGATTGGGTGTCATTTTCATGCTTACTTGTGATTATCTCATCATGTTATTTGTTGTTTACAATTGTTAAATCGAAACTCCTAAAAAACTTACTCTTTAATACCATAATCATACTAAATAATTTTGCCTTAGTAACTTAATAGGGTCTACCGTCCTTAGCTTTCTTAGGAGTTGAGCCTAAACAGAGGAGTCAAGAACAAGGTGACAGCCTTGACTTGAGACTTGCCCCCAAGGACACACCGATTGGCTTGAAGATTTCTGCCACGCAACCCAGGTGTGTGAAAGGTGACAACAAGTGGTTCATGAAGACCAAATTTAATTTTGATGGGAATTCCTTACAGACATCCAGTAATGATGATTCATTATCTGTCATGTCCTCTCAAATTGACCATTAAAAAGTGTTGACCATGTTAAGTTCCTAGGGGCTCAAAATTGATATTAATTGTTCCTCATAGGATAAATTCTGCTAATAATTGATTTAAGGCATGTATTTAATTTTATCTCAGCAATTTTATTTATTATGTACAATAATGATGTGGAATTAAGGCTGCCATGTTAGGAGGGAACAATGGGGAAAGCTAGTCAACTTGCCTTGGTAAAAATAAGAAAGTCCAAGACAAAATCAAATAGGAGAATAAATGGAAGCTGCCTAAAATCAGTAAAAAGCAGATAGAGGTAAAAGTAGGAAAGTCTTTCAAAGGGGAGGGCACAGTTTCCTCATATGGATCTTAGAAAAGCTGTAAGAGAAAAGCATGAAAGTTTTTGAAGGAAAGAGAAAGTTTCCTTATGACCCAAGAAAAGCAAAAAGTTGTCATAACTCAAAAGAGGAATATTTTGACTAAGGGAGGGTGCAGTTTCTAATTGTGAAGGATGATTTGGACTTGGAAACAATTCCACATGGTCCTACTTGCCTAATTGCCTAAAAGGGGCGCTTTTGTGGCTAGGGTTAGGTCACCCATGAGGTTGACTTGCTCTCACAGGTCACCATTGGCCTCAACTTACTAAGAAGGTCATATAGAATTATATAAAAGGTGCATTTGATCCCATTGATTCAGTTTGGATGATTTGATATTGTGGTTATGCTATGTGAGCATACTCTCTGAGTGTTGTGCCTCATACCATTGGGTGATGATCCCCAAACCCCTCCTCCCTTCTCTTCCATCTCCCTTTCTATATATTGCAGGTATATGAAGTGCTAATGTCAGCTAGTGAATCTTATTCCAGAATTATATTACATCCTCCATCAAGTTCAGGTCGAGCTCTAGTGAAGCCCATGCTTCACTCATGCTCACATCCCCTTGCTAGTCATGATTCGGGCCTCTCGCCCCTTAATTTTGGAAGCCTCTTCGTAATGGTCAGTAAATAATGTTATTTATATTATTTAGTGTCAATATATTCTGAACATTACATTTATTAAGTCAATATATCTCAAAATCTAAAGAATATTATCTCAGTTTCATAAAACGATCCTATTCTATCAGTGTATGGGGGGATTGAGTGAATATGAGTGTTGTAAATAATATTTCAAGATGGGGAAGGGATTGAACTAATTATTAATGTTTATAGATATCATATTTATCTCTGTTATAAATCTCAGGTTTCACAGAATTGGATTTAATCTGATTTAATAGTTTTTTTAAGATCCTAGCTAGATTACTAGTTTTTGATAACTAGTTTTACTGAAATTGATGCAAAATAGGATTTGTAAACTCAAAATGAGCTCTCTCAGTTATTGTATGTTATTAAAAGGCCTAAATTCCCATATCAATCTCCAAAACCATTTTTGGTTTGATTCATACCACCCTTTTGCATCCTCGTATGCGCAAGGTTTCTCTTGACCAAAATTGCCAGAAACCCCCAAATTCACCCTAAACACCTCAAACTTTATAGAACCTGATAAAAATGTCTAAATGAATTTTTTATGTTAAATTAAGGCTGTAACAAACCTCTTCAAGTTTCCCGAATCCTCTGGTTGAAACCGACCGAACTACTCTCTTTAGTTTCATGGTTTAGCTGCCTAGAAGCGTGGTAGTAGGTTTTTGCGGTGTGGATTCTGAAACCTAAATGGAACCAAATATAAATGTGTTAGGGGAGAGGAAATTCCATGTCTGACATATATATTTTTTTATTCCCACTGATCACTTTGGTCCTCTACAAAATATCCTAGAAGAAACCCTTGTTTTGCCCAATTCGAGAAGGCTCTGTGTGAACCAATTAAATTTCAGAACTATTTAAGTAAAATTATAGAATTAAAGTGTTCAAGTCTGCAGACTAGACTTAGGACATTACGGTGGTATCAGATCTCTTTCCTTGGATCATCCTGTGGAAATAAATATCTCATTGAATAAATTTGCAGCCATTTCATACAATGGGGATGACTATGATGAGTAGTATGAAGAATATTGCTGAAGATATGAGGAAGAAGAAATCCTCTATGTTGATGGAGGACTACCAAAAAAATGAATATGATGAAAACTATTGGACATCAGAAGGGGAAGATATCAGATCTGATTCTCCAATGGTTAAGAAAAATTGACAGAGATTATTGAAGCATGTGAGAACATGTCTCACTGCTACGAGGACTATCTAGATTTGGGTATGAATATTTGTGAAAACCTTTCTTTTAGAGATTATATTTATTTAAAGTATGGATTCTGGAACAAGAATGATTATGAGTATTCTTTCAAGAGTATAAATCTATCTAGAGAGGAACCAAGTTGTTCCAACTCTTTGAGAAAAGAAGAAGAAGACATAACCAAAGGTGAAGATTCCTCCAAGCCATCGACATGTTCAAGATTTAAGAGTTTGTTTGGTTTTTCTTCAAATAGTTATTCTAAATACTGTGACATGAATACCACTAAATATGGAGTAGCTTTAAGTTCCCTTAATAAGAATAGAAACAAATTGGAGACATATATCCAAGAGGCGAAGTACAAATCAACACAAGGTGGTTGCATAAGAGAAGAGGTTGAAGAGGAATGCAATTCAAGTTTCTTGGTGGGTGATCTCCAGATCACTGCTCAAGGTTCTGGCTCATGTATGGGTGGTGAGATATATTTTGGATCAGATCCAAAAGAGGTACACAAATCAGATTTATAGTCACCTTCTGAGCCACACAGTGAAGATGAAAACAAGGCCATACCGCTTGGGTGTGAGGCAAAAATTTTGGTGGAAGAGTAGGCCACCATAGTATCCGTACAAGAAGATGGTAATGTTAAGAACATGGATAATAAAAGTTCTGATTTTTGTAGCATCCTTGTCCACCTGCACCCATCTAATCCATGTAAATATAAAAAGTATTCACTTACATTTGAGGATTGCAAAAGGAAGGCCAATTGTGAGGGAGATAAATTCAGTCCTATTTTTCCTGTTGGTGATCACACAATTAGTGCAAAGAAGGGTGATATTGTCAATGATGATAATATGGTGAAGGAATATTTTGGATCAGATACAAAAGAAGAGGAAATATCCAATCTGAATTCATTATTTGAATTTCCCAATGAAGTGGAAGACAAGCCCCCACCAGCTAGGTGTGAACTAGGAAATATGAAGGAGAAAAATCTGGTGCAAAGGGATGCAAAAAGTTATGAATTTTGGACTCTCTTGCAGCATGATGAAGTTGCATCCACATCATATGAGAGGATTGAACTCATTGAGAATCCCAATCACACTATCAACATTGTGGAGATCTATGAGTCATCTAGTCTTGCAGATGGGAAAGCATAAAGAAAGATTCATAAAGAGAAGTACAAGTCACAGGAAGAAAATTGCAGGAAAGAAGAAGGGGGTGATTTTCCTCAAGAGCCCCACTCATTTACTTGGCCTTTGAAAATGGATGAAATGAATATTGAAAGGGATTTACACCTTCTCCAAGACACACCTTCTTCAGTGGCACACTAGTGTTGGATAGTTGCTTCATTGGAAGATCAATCTTCTCTTGAATCCAAGGAGGAGATGTAGAAGGCATTGTCTACAATACAAGGAGAATTTTTAAAATTGATTTCTAATAGAGATGATTTGATTTAGGTTGCTGATGTGTTGCATGGAGCATCCTTGAATGAAGGAGAAGAAATTTTCAAGCTCACACAAGATTTATTGACCACCCAAGATTCCTTGAAGAGCACTCAATTTGCACTCCAAGAATCCAAGATGGAGATAGAGAAACTTCATGAGAAGTTGAAAAGGTATTACCTACCCTCCTACACACCATTCAGTCATATTCAAAAGGATGATTTCATTCTTGAATAGAGGGAGGAATCTCATGAGATGGTGGATCATGAGATGCACTTAGATTTGCAGGTGCTTGTCAAAAGCTACGAGGAAGAGAATATTAGCCAAGCACTCATTGAGGTTGAGAGGAAGGATGAATTGTTCTTATCTACCATAAAGATTCCTAATCACATTACTTATGGAGCAGCAAATAAAATTCCTTATTCATCCATTGATTGGGTGGATAGAGACACCTTTAAAGTGAAGAAGGTGGGAGATGAAGAATTTAATTTCTGCAATAAATTTTTTGTTGTGACCGACATTGCCTTGGCATGTGGGAAGCCACAAGGATTTAATTTGCAGCAATTGGATACATTCTATACACATGCACATGAGGTGCATTCTGATTTTTTTGTGCTTGAGGACTATACAGACAAGTTTGATGAGAACCAAGCACTTGGTCTTTTCTAGAAAAAATTGGAATTGTTTCCTGAAAAGAATCTCTTCCCCATGGGAGCTTCATATGAGGATGAAGATGGGGAATTGATAAGTTGGGTGGATAAGTATTGTAGAGATATGATTCATAGTTCTACCCATACTTCTATTTCATCCTTATCAAGAGAAAATGAAATTTGGGAGAAGGAATTTTCCTTGGTGATGCAACAGGAAGAGCTAGAGGCTTTCCTAGGTGTTCATGATGACTTGTGGAATGCACCATCACCCTCACATCATCCACATAGGAACATATTTGTGTCACTTGCTGCCATTCAACCACATGTGGATTGGGTGGAAGATTACATGTCAGACATGGAGTCTTCTTGCAGAAAAATTTCTGGTCATGAGTAGTGGAATGCAGCTGAGCAATCAAACTATCAAGAGGAATTGATGAGAAAAACATCTTGCATCAAGTGGTCTTGGTGGAGGAAATACACACAGTTGGATGGATTCTTGTACCCTATGAGCAGTGGCAGAGATTTGAGCCATTGGAAGTGTTCACATGGAACTTTTGGTTGGAGTGTCAATACCTTCTCAGATTGGATGATGGGACACTTATTTATTTTTTCTGCTTGCATTTGTGGAGATAATTGTGATGCATCATCTTATTGTGAGCAGTTTGGGCATCCTTGCTGCTTGAATGATGCCTATACTCCTTGGGGTTGGACATGGGACTCACACCTATGTATTTGAAGCAACATAATTGTGAGATTCAATGTTGATGTGCATCAAGCACATAAGGAACTTTATGTTGGGTTGGGAAGTTTGATAGATTTCCAACTTTGCATTGAGAATTTCCAGTTTTCAGTGCAGTGGTATGATTTCCATAGCATGAATGTCATTTCCTTTGATGATACATTTGTATGGTGGATTCTAATGTTTGGATACTTACAGTTTAGGAAATGGGATCCAGGAATAAATTCACTTGATAAGTTGTGTGGGAAGGAATTCTCACTGAAGGGGTTGCAATGCAAGCAATGGGACCCTGGTATTGATTGTTTTGGAGAAACTTTACAAGATAGATTGATGGAGAAAGTCAACCCTTTTGAAAAATGGATTCATGCTCCATTTCTCCTACATGATGAAAAAATTTGCAGCACTTTGGAGTGCTTCTGATTGAGGACAAGCAGATTTGGGAGGGGAGGCCTGTCATGTCCCCCCAAATCGACCATTAAAAAGTGTTGACCATGCTAAGTTCCTAGGGGCTCAAAATTGATATTAATTATTCCTCATAGGATAAATTTTGCTAATAATTGTTTTAAGGCATGTATTTAATTTTATCTCAGCAATTTTATTTATTATGCAGAACAATGATGTGGAATTAAGGCTGCCATGTCAGGAGGGCACAATGAGGAAAGCTAGTCAACTTGCCTTGGTAAAAATAAGAATGTCCATGACAAAAGCAAATAGGAGAATAAACAGAAGTTGCCAAAAAGCAGTAAAAAGCAGACTAAGGTAAAAGCAGGAAAGTCTTTCAAAGGGGAGGGAGGAGTTTCCTCTTATGGATCTCAGAAAAGCTGTAAGAGAAAAGCAGGAAAGTTTTTGAAGGAAAGAAAAAGTTTCCTTATAACCCAGGAAAAGCAGAAATCTATCATAACTCAAAAGAGGCATATTTTGACTAAGGGATGGCATAGTTTCTAATTGTGAAGGATGATTTGGACATGGAAACAATTCCACATGGTCCTACTTGCCTAATTTCCTAAATGGGGCACTTTTTTGGCTCGGGTTAGGTCACCCATGGGGTTGACTTGCTCTCACATTTCAGCATTGGCCTCAACTTACTAAGTAGGTCATCCAGAATTCTATAAAAAGGTAAATTCAATCCCATTGATTCAGTTTGGATGATTTGATATTGTGGTTATGCTATGTGATCATACTCTCTGAGTGTTGTGCCTCAGACCATTGGGTGATGATCCCCAAACCCCTCATCCCTTCTCTTCCATATGCCTTTCTATCTATTGCAGGTATATGGAGCACTAATGTCAGCCAGTGAAGCTTATTCCAAAAGTATATTATAGCCTCCATCAATTTCATATCGAGCTCCAGTGAAGCCCATGCTTCACTTATGCTCACATCCCCTTGCTGGTCATGATTCGGGCCTCCTGCCCCTTAGTTTTGGAAGCCTCTTTGTAATGGTCAGTAAATAATGTTATTTATATTATGTAGTGTCAATATATTTTGAACATTACATTTATCAGGTTGAGATATCTCAAAACCTGAAGAATATTATCTCAATTTCATAAAAGGATCCTATTTTATCAGTGTATGCGGGGATTGATTGAATATGAGTGTTGTAATCAATATTTCATGATGGGGGAGGAATTGAAATAATTATAAATGTTCAGAGAGCTCATATTTATATCTGTTATAAATCTCAGGTTTCACAGAATTGGATTTAAGTTGATTTAATAGTTTTTTTAAGACCCTAGCTAGATTACTAGTTTTACTGAAATTGATGCAAAATAGGCTCTATAAACTAAAAATGAGCTCTGTCAGTTCATATAGGTCAGTAACATAAATAAATTCCCACATCAATATCCAGAACCATTTTTGGTTTGGTTCGTACCACCCTTTTGCATCCTCCTATGCGCAGGGTGTCTCTTAACCAAAATTACTAGAAATCCCCAAATTCACCCAAAACAACTCAAACTTTCCAGAACCTGAGAAAAATTTCTAAATAACTTTTTTTTATATTAAATTAATTCTGTAACAAAACTCTTCAAGTTTCCCAAAGCCTCTGGTTGAAACCGACCAAACTACTCTCTTTAGTTTCATGGTTTGGCTGCCCAGAAGCGTGGTAGTAGGTTTCCGCGGTGCAGATTTTGAAACCTAAATGGAACCAGATATAAATGTGTTAGGGGATAGAAAATTCCATGTCTGACATATCTCTGTTTTCTTCCCACTAATCACTCTTGTCCTCTACAAAATATCCTATAAGAAAACCTTGTTTTTCCCAATTTGAGAAGGCTCTTTGTGAACCAATTAAATTTCAGAATTATTTAAGTAAAATTACAGAATTAAAGTGTTCATGTATGCACACTAGACTTAGGACATTACATTATCATGATGTGTGCTACTTTTGAATCTCAAGTACTGAGAATCCCATTGCAATAGTGTCTCACTGGAAGACAATAAAAATAATTTTTATCAAAGTAGATGGATATAAAATGAGACATATGAAGAATTGATATGAATAATATTAAGACCAATGTTCTAGAGTTCAAGTTCCATTCCCACATTTCCATTGTCGCATTCCTAATTTCTACAAAAGAATCATTTCATAAGACCTATGATTCATCATGCTCAATCACTAGTACCATGGTATACTTATGTATTTCCTTCTTCCCATTTTGATATGAATTCCTATTGAAGTTAATAAAGATTATGTTTCCTTATGTGGTTGATAATTTTTTATCATGCACATCATTAATAACACCACTGTCATCAAGTTAACTTCAACCTCCATTGTTCCATCACTTCCATGAATTTCTGATCCATCCATCATTAACCCACATGATAAAGTTAGCTTAACTCACTTACAATGTCAATCTCCGTCACCTCCCTACCCCCTTTCCAGATAAAACTTGATGGTGAAAACATGTCTCGAGAGCCATTAGACCTTGGAATTCTTGAAATAAAACTCGTTGGCAGGAATCCCTTGGGAATAATTTATTTTTTATTGTGAAAACCCTATAAAATAGACAAAATCGCTAAAGCATGCGTATATTTATATTGTTTCTGACCCCTGAGACTAACCTTGAAACAGGACTAGAAACCAATTACAAATCATAATAAATCTTCTAACAAGCTAGGACATGGCCTATCCACCATGATTAATACATACAAAACAAAACTATGGGGCGACACACATTCTACATTAAACGGTAATGCATCGTCTTTAGTTTCAGGCTGGCTTGTCTTGAAAATGACTAGTCAGAACACCTTTGGCAATATTATGTTGTCTCTACTTGATTTGTTTCTCCTCTTGTTAGGAAGGTAGTATGTCTCTTTCCTTCCGGACTCTTTGTGTTCGATGACTTGTTCGGCCTGCGTTCACAGCTGGCATGAAGTTTTGTGTTCCTTCTATGTTTAACTCTCCACCCAACCTCTTGGTCTCTTGGTAATAGTGTTATTGGTGGGGGCTAGGGGAAGGACCACATTGATTTTTATAGTGACATGTCCTTGAGGAGGATTATCATTCTTGTACTTCTCTCCTCCTAGGAGGAGGGTCCTCCTATAGGTCATACAACATGACACCTCCTTGGATTCATCATCACCTCAAATAAAGTTGGAAAGTGGAATTCACAAAGATGACGATAAGGGATTTTGACCTCCTCTCCTGCCATCTGAGCATTCACTCCAATGGGTCACCTCTAGCAATGGTCACCACGTACTGAGATTACGGAGATAGCGACCATGTCCAGAGGCTTTGGCGGGATACCCACTGGGAAAGGATTTTCGGGCACTGCTTCCATGGGGCTTACTTTTATTTTATGATAGTAATTCCCTCACCAACCTTAGAAGGTCCATCTAATGTGATGAACATCCTTGTATAGACATTACTATGCCTAGAAATCTTCTCTAATGTAATGGACGTCCTTACCTTGATGGTTGGAGACCTTTTAGTACGAAAGTCTAGGACTAGCAGAAATTTGGAGCGATGCTTGCCAACTAATGGAATAACTTGGTAAATAAGTTTCTCAAACAAGATGGCCATCCTAGACCTCCTTTAAGACTTTCGGTATTTTCGGTAGATTAACACTCAACCATCTTAGCCTCTCCTCATTATTTACCAGGTCTATATCTTCAAATGGATTTGAATATGGTGTTTATAAAGAGCTGGGTGGTAGGATTAAAAAACAACCCCATTAGTACCTTCACACATGCCATCATCGAGTAGCATGATGACAACAAGCACAGTCACGTGGTTTTGGGATTCGGTCTTTATGTGGAGATACATGTCACTTCGCCCTTTCTATTATGGTGCCATATTATCGACTACGGAAGTGACCTTTGGCCTCGTTCCTCGTCAGATCCCACTCGGCCCATGGCCCATGGACTAGACATTCCACGTCTATCTACTCCTCCTAAAGATGGCATCAAAAAATCCTTTCTCTCTACATATTCCTCTTCTTCACCTTGCTTCATGCAAATTCCATAATCATATTTTTCCATTTTGACCATTGATATGCTCTTCAAATCATCACACACATGGCGCAATGAATTCTTAGATTCCAAGGAGTGAAATACGCAGTGGAGCTGATTTTATGGTCGTAGATCCGCTCAAATGGCCCTTGGACTTTTGATTACCTGTCACTTCTATTCTATGTGTAATCTCCCTCAAAAATTTTCTTCTCATCATTGAAGGTGAGCGATACTATGTTTCAACCATGTCCTTTCGTCTTGGTCCCGACAGTGGATCATTGAAATGCGTGGGCCTTACACAGAACTACAGCTTTCGCCTCCGAATATTCTTTACAAAACTTTCAATGGGAAGAATCATTTCCAGCCTTTCAATAAAAAATGCCATCAATCTCCACCATCCACTTGTAACGGGTGTGTCATATTTCATGAATCCCATAGGCGATTTACTTCGCACGTGTTCAATCAGCGGAAACACTATTTGTCATGGATCTTTTCTCAATTCGATTCCTGCCGTCGAAAATTTCCTCTATTTAACCATTCCACAGATTTGGAGATGAGAAACCTCATGAGAAAATTAATCTAGCGGAATTAACCTCCTCCGCTGATCTATCGCTCAGTTAATCTCGGCCTTTGATATATGCGAGATTTTTAACTCAATCTGAAAAACGCAAAGTGACTTGGGTCATGCATGTCATATCTGTGAAACATACCAGCGATGTCGATCTGGCTCTCCTTGAGATCACCACCATTGAAATACTATCTCCCTTCCCATAGCTTCGAAATGGTGAGAATACTTATGACCGTTGATATGTTCATTTCTTCCTCACCCGATGGGTCACAACATCTGCAAGCTAGCTTTCCCCCTTTTTGAGCCGAAATCCTTTTAAGCCTTCTTATATCCTACCCAATTTAGGACTAGATTTCCTTCTTTTCATATAATTTTTGAGGCCTAAAGATGACATGTGAGGATGCTTACAAAAATTCTTGGTGTTCTCCTAAGGTTGATTGATGCAAAATTTAGAAGACCTTCTTTTTCTAATTATTTAGTACAAAGTAAAAAATAGTGTTAACAAGTGGCTCCATATAGGGATTCTATCCTCCCTTTGAGGTAGCAAAGAAAATTGTAGACCAGGTTCTGAATCCATTGGGCAGATCCCCAACCCTCGCTGCACACCTTCAACATGCCCCGAAGAACCAAAACTGAACTAACGCTGAAACCAAACTAAAAAATTGAAATAACTCTAAAACCGCTTAAAAGAAATGATCACCATGTCAAGATTATTCATTTCTACCTACCTAAACCTCAATACGCAGTCAAGTGATTTCTAATTTCCAGTAAATCCAGTCAAGCATATGGTTCCACAAGCCAACCTTTCCCCCATGCATGATTAGGGATATAAATCACATATTTAATGGAAAAATGTCAGGGTAAAGGATACGATCTTTCCTACAAATATATAAATAGTTATTTCCATTGCACAATCTCTCCAGGTACTTTGCCATTGGATCGTAATGACCTGCTTCAAATGAAACATCCATTTTTCCACCTAAGATATCCGAGTTGAGGGAATGACTCCTTGTATGTGCTTCAGAGAAAATAACATTGGTCACTTCAACCGAACCAAGAAAATTTATTCCTGGATTTGAAAAATATAGGGAAGAGTCTCTTCTGGAAATTTCCCCTCCTTCTCGGTGTGTTCTGCCATTATCGCTAGCCACTGATTGGTATTCTTGGCTAATAAATATGTCCATATATTCAGCTACAGGAACATAAAAAAATTGATAGATTTTGGAAAATTTGGTTACCTTCTTATCTTGAGAAAGTTGCTCAGGAAATAACTCCTCCTGTACACCATCAGATTGGCCTTCAAAGGAACTATGCAAGGATTGTTCATGACACTTTCTTAATGAGACATCACAACCTTCACTCAAACTTTCTAAATTCAAAACTTCATCCTTTGTACATTCTCCAATGAAGACACAATCATTTTCTCTTGCAAAATAAAGCAAGCAAAACACTTCCTCTTGACATGGAACCTCTAAATTCGATAAATATAGGGAAACGTTTATTTCATAGTCTTCATATTTTTCTTCATCAGGTCTCGGATTCACAAAGAATACCACACATTTTTTAGAAATAACATCCCATAAATCATCTTTATACTCATCATACACTCGCAATTTGAAATCTTCTTTAGAATTGACATCACCAAGAGGTACTACAGGATGATTTCCATTTTCACAGAACAAAGTATTACAATCCCTTCCTTCCACATCATTATCCTGACTGTTTTATCTCCCATACCGAACAACATTGGGTAGTGAGGTGAGTCACTCTCCCTCACATTGTTCATTCAATCCTAAATATTTTTCCACTTTTTCATCACCGCCTTGATCTGAAAGTTTCTTAGACATACTAACTTATCTTTGACTTCCAACGCATCGACAAACATACATTGCAATGCAATTGACCTTCTCTCCAAAAGTAGTAATGAAAATTCAGGGGAAAAGATATAGGCATAATGCAACTTAGAAAACACCTTCTAATGGTTTAATTTCTTTTGGCAAACTATAATAAAAGCTTGTAAACCTCCTGTTGAAACTAGACATAGCTTCATCATCATGTTTCTTCATATAATAAAATTCTTAAAGTATTAGATCTGATGATATTTTCTCACCCCAAAACCCTAAAATGATACGAGAGAAATCTTTCCATGTATTTAGGTATCCATGCTACAAATTTTTAAACCATTTTTTAACATCCCCTTACAAAGACTGGGGAAAAGTACTCATACAAACATCATCATGCTCTATCTCAAAGAGGCCAAGAAAATATTTGAAGGCTTGTAAATGTTTCTTAGTTGTAAGTTCTTTAGATTCTCCATCAAACTTAGGAAGGTATTTGTCTAGTGTTTTATAGGAAAGTTATGAAGAATATGAGACAAGAAAAGAGGCATATACTAGTTTTGGGTATCGGTTGAAACAGTGCCCTGTGGACAGGTTATGACCTCGGGCATGGCATCGTGAGGTTCGCTAGACTGCTTTTTAGTGTCAGATATTTTAGATAAATGGTCTTGATCAAGAGTAGATGTACACGATGAAGAGATACTTTAAGTTTGTAAGGAAGGATATACATGAGTGAATTCAAGGCTTTGTTTGGAGTGAAATAAGCCGTGAAGGATTATTCCTGATAAACTTATGAAAGGATAAGGAAATTTTTACAAGAAAAGATAATATGTTTTGGATAAATATGGATCTTAAGTACCTTGTATTTTTTGTTGATCCTTCCCATGTATTTACAGTGAGTTCAGTTCCCTGGAGGAGTCCACTAATATCCTTTGAAGACTTGATTTCATGGATTACAGCACCAATGGAGCTACCGAAGCATTTGAACTATGGATTCTTGGGAAAGAAGAATCATCCGATGAAGAATATATCATCTTCTTGATGTCTGACTGTCATTCACCATCAACAGTCGGATTTATAGCTCTATTGTCCATAGTTAGGGAAGGTTTAAAAACCCCCTTCTCGTATTGTTCCTTCTGGCCGCTGATCTCCCCGATGGATTCACCTTCCAGAATGTTTAAGTGTAGTCACCAAGGGAAATGATACAACCTTTTTCACATGCAGGTGTCTCTATTTTCCCACATAAACCCTTCCTCCTTAGAATCTTTCTCATTTTTCATAGGGATGATCTACACTTCTTCGTCCTTGGCAACGACGCCAGTTTGTTAGAAGTTTGATTATGATTTGTAACTGGTTTCTGGTCCTGTTTCAAGGTGAGTCTTGGGGGCCAGGAATAGTATAAATATGCTCTCTGCATAGAGAGAAAGGGTTGGAACCTGTAAATATTTTGTTTCTTATGTAAATTTGATCAGTTTTAATACAAGTTATAGAGCCGAGTGCCTATTTTGGGATGCAATGCATACTTCTCTGTTACAGTCTGTAACCTTCTTTATTTATGTGTATTTTTCCTGTTATTCTTTCTGCTATGTTTTCTTCATGTCTTTAACCAGTGTATAATGGTTCAAAATTCATATTTTTATGCTCTAGTCATTATTTTAGGCATTCACATAATGTGTCTTCCAAAGTTGGTGTAGAATTCATCTTTTCGGTGCTCTGCATTGATGGACTTTCATCGTTCTTCCCTTTCCACTAGACCCAAGACATATCGATCGTAACCAAAGGAACACCTTTCTCTTGCAAACATTCCCTATGCAAACTGCTCCATGTTTCTTGGTCATTGTGACTCCATAGCCCAATACATCCTTACTTCATTTAAACCACCAATATCTGAATTTCATTCTATGACAATATATCTGGCCTTGATAAATACCTTGTAAGAAATCCCTCTCTGGAAATGGGGAAGCCAACTCCTTTCCCAGAAGCGGTTATGTTGTTACCTCGGGGTCCGTCTTTCTGCAACCTTGGGTGTGTTTCTAAGTGCTAAAAACTTCCATAAATTTTTGCTCCATCCATCCTTAACCCACAAGATAAAGCTAGCTTGACTCACTTACAATGTAAAGCTCCCTCACCTCCCTACCCCTTTTCCAAATAAAAATTGATGGTGAAAACCTGTCTCGAGCACCATTAGACCTTCGAATGCTTGAAAGGAAACTTGTTGGTAGGAATCCCTCAGGAATAATTTTATTTTTATTGTGAAAACCCTATAGGCATAGTCAGATAGATCTTATTTTAAAACATACATTCTAGTATACAAGGTTTGCAAATAAGTGAGCAATAAATTATTCCATCTTGCTCTTTAAATATAGTTTCCAATATTTTCTACTACATCAAAGGATAATTTTTTAGCTTGAGATCTCAGTTGCAATTTATCAGGCTACGAGCTCCAAATTCCACATTGCTCTTAATGGCAAGTTTTTACTTCATTTTGGACCATATCAAATCTTATGCTTCTCAATATAGTGCTACATATTTCATGATATTCGCAGGTGGGTGCAGGTATGCTTATTTTTCTTATTTTTAATCAAGTTCATTGAATGTTATGGACTTGTATTTGGAAATGCACTTGATCCTTTTTCCCTACTTCCTCCAATATTTCTAAGGGTAGTAAAAGCTTTCAGTTTCGGGGAAGGGAAACATCATTACTAACCATGGCTACACTAATACCCATTATAATCCTTCTATTACTCACCATCATTATTGCCCATCCTTATCATCCTTGTTCAACTCAAACCTTCATCCTTCCATTTAGGAATTACCTTATCTTTAGTTCCTTATCTTTTCCCACTCTGACATCTCATAACACCCAAGCATGAAGAGGACATTTCTACATATGCCTTCCCACTGCCACAAAAGAACCAATAGTAAGAGAGAAGGTCTCATTGTTGTCACACAAGAGCCAGTAATAGGAAAAAAGGGAGAAACTCATCTAAAAACCAATGACACTATAGGAAGAAGGGAATAGGGTGGCCACAAGAACCTACAACCAAATAATCTATTGTAGAAGTCATTCTTACACAAAAATATGTTACCATATAAGAAGACGAGGGGGTTTCACATATGATAGTCAGATTGAGCACCTTGAGATAGAGCCACCCCTACCAACAAATGATAATTGGAACATATTGCTCAAAACATAAATATAAGTACATACTTAAGAGACCACATCCCATGGGAAGAACAAATGTCAGCTCTACTTTTATTGACACTAGTTTTTTTTTATGGTAAATGTATATAAATAAATAATCTATTGCTAGTGTTATGAAGTCAACATTTATAGAGAATACCATGCCTTCAGTTCATGGCATCATTTTGAAGAGTAATGGGGATTATTTTTTGAACATAGAAAGAATCATGGAATATTTGGTTTCTAAGTGGTTATAATATTTGAAATGGGTACAAAACTATAATTAAATCTGCCCTAAATACTGATACAGTCTTGTAGCAGCTTGTAAGCCAACCTTATGATAATTTTTGGGTAACATTTATGCCTTATGGGAGTAGATCAACACATTTTTCTTGGAAGTGGTAGAAATTCTTTTGTCCCAGCAAGGTAATGGATTCAATTGCTTTTGACACTTTAATCATTTTTCTTATTATACAGAGATTTGATGACATTAGTTAGTCTAGTTTTATAGCTTACATTCACGAGTAAAAATTTACGCACCTTGATTCAATGGATAATATCATGAAAGGTATCTATCTTGGGTGAGCAAAGAAACTATTGATAAGCATGTGAAGTCATATATTTAGATTTCTCTATATGCAACATATGGTTTCAATATCATGTATGTTCAGAATGATGTTAGTTTTTAAATATTGCAGAACATCATATTTTGTCCTCGTTCTTTTAAGAATGCTTACACATTGTTGCAATTGACATATGATGAGAATAAAAAAGCATAAAATCCAATTTTTGAGTGTTAATGAGTACATATGAGTTTGGAGCCATGATATCTATTGGGTGTATTATGTCAATGATTTGTCATACCAACAATTGTCCTTTTTCGTGTTTCTAGTTAGAGGGAGAAATTGCGGCCACAATTTTCTGGTATGGCTCATAATCCGGTCAATTTTTTTCCTTTTGTTGGAAAAAATGTTAAAGTAATTCTTGCACAACTGGGATGTGATATGTTGGAAGAAAATAGCTTCTAATAAAAAGACACATATATCCCTCGAAAACTCAAAAACTGGACCTCACTCATCTGCCTTTTAGTGTTGGCCCAAAAAAGGAGCAACACAAAATTAAGAGAACAAGATTCTCACACAATGGTCATATTTTAGATGAATATTTGATGGAAAATCCCCAAATTTTAGGTTGTAATAGGGAAAGGAAATCAAGGGAGTTCTTTGCTGCTCGAAATCGTCTTGTTGAAGCTACTGTGAAGGGATAGTATTTTATGTCTGATTCATGGCATGAAACTATTTAAATTCCAATGATACACAATATCTCAAGCAACAAATACTTAGTGGACCTTGTGGGAGGATTTTTTATTCATTTGTCATAACATTCTTCTCCTTTATTGTCCTTTGAATAATATCTACAAAACTACATACTCTTTTGCTAAGGTTGCATAAGAGATTTGCTTCTTGTTTCTTATATCCTTGGTAAGTTCAAGAGTTCATTTGATTTTATATATGAAATGCAAATCAATTGATAAAAGTTTCGGCATGCTAAGTTTATTATACATAAGAGCGTCCAACCTAGTTATTTCAGCTAACACTTCAATTTTTACTACTACACTTCTCACTATTTTACAATTGTCCTCTTGTCCAACTATGTATTTTTATGAGGAAAAAAAAGATCCAGTTTGCGGGAGTGAGTCGTTGTTTCCATATTTTAAAGAATTTCACAGCTAACCATTTTATGTTAATCGATTGTGGGTGCTTTTATCGATGTTTTTCATACAAAAGTGTAGAAATTGACTCACATATGTCTATCCAATTGTGAATTGGGTATCCATGAAAGTTGGTGGAGATAAAAATTATGGTAAGAAGAACAAATTCAACAAGTTTCATCTCAATCCAATGCATGGTTTTTGAGAAATCGAGCATAGTCACCTACAACCAGTTTCTCATTTTATTGAAAACCTTTATGTGGTTTTTTGCAATTTTTTTCTGAGAAAAGCATAATTGCATTCCTAACACCACTAAAAAATTTGGTCGAAACCTAGTTTGTATCATTTTTGAAAAATCACATTTTTTCGTGAATGCAAAACCTAGTTTTCTTATATTTTTTCATTGAAAAAGTTATTTTTGAAGGTACATTGTCATGTAGAATTGTTCAAGATGAGATTTTGCACCATGGTGGCTTGTTGATGCTGAATTTTGAGGCATGCATAGAAAGGAACATCATTCAACTTTATTGACACAGGGTTGCATACAGACATGCAACATTTCAGTTTGGTAGAGATGAAGGGCCTTGGATTTGGCATATTTTAATTATCATTTCGTATTATATATAAACCCTTTTTCTTATCCATATTCATGCACTAATCCCCTCGAATGCTCATATACAGGTTTTTATGATCAAAATGTTTTTCCATTACATGGCTTAGTATTTCATTTGATTTTTTACTAATATTAGGGGAATTAGTGTACTATGTATTTTCTTTGGATATTGAATCATTTCTTAGGAATAAACTACAAAATATTTGAGGGAGTTTTGTAGTAGTTGCAGAAACTTTATGTCATCAACATAACCTTTACACAATGAACAAAACCTTTACATCAACAACATAACCTACCAGTTGCATAAAATTTACAAGCAACTGCAGAACCTTTACATCAACGGCAGGACCCGTGAGCTGCAAAAACTCTACAAAATATACACAAGCTACAAAGAATCAATAATTCAATTTTACCTTTAACCAACAATTTTGGAGAAATATATTCATTAAGAGTAATTGATTTTGATAAATCCATTCTTTATATCATTTCTATTGTCTCAAATGATTATGTTTAAATTAATGGTTGCAAATGGAGGTGGATAAGAGTGCATATTTGTCTTATCCACAAAGATTTAAAGATCTCTATCAAATATATGATGGAACTATGAAGTCAAAATTTGTTAGGAGACAAGTGGCATGAGTTTTGACTATTTTATTATAACATATTTTCCTAAATTTGTATTTGACTTCAAAAGTATTATAAATAGTATGTAGGTAACAAAGATATTGGAACTAGT
Organism: Pseudotsuga menziesii; assembly: GCA_001517045.1. NCBI lineage: Eukaryota > Viridiplantae > Streptophyta > Pinopsida > Pinales > Pinaceae > Pseudotsuga > Pseudotsuga menziesii. The sequence continues at coordinate 490,321 of LPNX011038508.1, forward strand.
TTTGAATTAGTTTTTGAAATCCAAATATTTTGGAAATTACTTAGGGTATTTGTTATCCTCGTTTATTTTTTGTTATGGAGAACACATGTATAACTAAAAGCTCATTCTCCATTCTATGGGAGGACTCTTAGAGCATTAATTCAAATAATGATGAAATAAAGTTATGCTTTCATTTTGATTCAATATAGATCTTACCTTTATAATGTTTGTAATATGATTTTATTTATTCTATGTTGATGTAGTTTTACTTCATTGCTTAGTTTTTATTTCTTAGTATGTGTGAAGTTTATTTTTGCAGTTTGATTTTAATCCATATACTAGTGATTTAAATGTTTATTTTTAAAGTGAATGTGCTTAATGCAATGATCTTATTTACTACCTTGGATCATAAATAATAACTTGTATTTGAAAGAATAGCTTTTAGATTTTATTTCTGCAATTTTCCTTTCTGTCAAGTGTGGCATGAACTTAGATTTAGAGTTTACATTTCTATACAATGTGAATGTAGTGTTATCCACTAAGTTTCACTTAGGGGATTTTTCAAGTGATTCACCAAGGATCAGAACAAATCACTTGTTCTTACTCAGTGCTCGAAAGTTTTTTGGTTTCATCAGGGCTAGTTGTGGCCTCTTTTGGATGTTCACACCCTTTCGAGGGAATCATAATAAATAACATAGGATGAGGTTATTTTATGTAAAAGGCTTGGCCTTCTTAGAATTGGTCATCAAGGTCATCATCCTTGAGTGTTTTTTCCCTTTTTAATTATATGACGTTGTTTTAAGCGACATATAATTTTCAAGTTTTTCACTCAAAATCCTCCAAAGCAGGGATGGTGAGTTTGGTAAAAAAATTCTCAGAAAGGTTATTAAACCCTGTGGTCTATGTATTATACCATGCTAGTGATATGTCCAAATCTCCATGAACATCCGATAAGTCCCCCCTAGGATTTTTTAATTTTTATTTTTTTAATAAAATCATCGATAATGTGCATTTTAATTGTAATATTTCACATAAAATTGGGCCTAGAGATCCAATTTAGTCACAAGGATGCTCATTTTTTGAGATAGAGACCTAAATTAACCACTAAACCCACTTTTGAGATTCAAATTAGTAATTTTCAACTATTAATTTCGATTTTCTCTCCAAAATGGCTCATAGGGTCAAATAAATGGAAAAATAAGAGAAACCCCCAATCCTAAATCAAAGGTAGTTTGTATGGGACTTGTCGCTGAGGTGGAAGGTTGGCTGAGGGTATTTTATAGGGAATTTATGCGCCTATAGAATATCTCCAGCCTTCTCTATGATGTGTCAAACAACTCTCCTCTAAAGCGGGTGCATTCTCCTCAAGGAAGGCGCAATCCCTCATGTGGTTGAGGTGGTTGGGAGAGGTGGATGCCTCCTTAGACACGTGGCTCACTTCTTGTGAGGTGGAAGCCCTTTATGCCAACACTCAAGCCATTCTCCCATGTATTTATAAACCTCCTCTCCACTTGGAAAATGTGCCCCCATGGGGTTTGAGCTCTTCTGTGGCTATAAAAGCAGCACTCTCCTCCTTTATTTTGAAGGATGCAAAAAAAATCTGCAATTTTTTATTGTTTCTATATTGTTGAATAAAATTGAATAATTTGGAGGTCCACTCTATGTTATGAGATGATTTCTTACAAATATTTGAGGTGACATTGGTAAATTTCTAAGTTTTGTTTTTGTTTAAAATTGCTATTAGATCTATCTTAGAAGGTCATCCTAAGACACATAGAGTAGGAATTTACTGTTGTAACTTTCTTACTAGTATTTTGATCTCAAGATATAGGAGAGAATTTGTTCATATTCACTTATATTTCAACTCTTTCTCATTTCCTATTTTCGAGTACACTAGATCTAAGTTTTTTTACAAGGGTTTCTCTTAGGTTTGTTTTGCAGGTTACATTTTCAAAGGAGGAATGAAAATCAGTTGTATCTTCTTCCTATTTGAAAATATCTAAACTTTTACACTATCTCTACAGGGTCTCCAAATTTTTCATAAGAAGATCAAGCAAGGCTTGAAGTTGCTTTCCATATTCTCAAAACAATTATCTCTCCTCTTTCCAGTTACATAGTTTGAATATGCAAATTTGATAGAGATGATTTAAAATTATGATAATTTCAATGTACTTATTTATCATATAAGATAATTTAGATTTATAACTGCTTAAACGGAATAATCTTTTAAGGAATCTAAAGTTGTCGTTTAGGTGCTTTAAAAACTAGTAAATTTTTTCAATCTTTTGCAAGTACTGAAATTAGTTTTATTTTTATCCTTTATTCATTCATTCCATCATATTATAATAATTAAATTTCTTTTTTTAAAATTTCCAAAGAAAAAGAGGAGGAATATATTCTTAGAATCCAAGTTTTGGGTATCTCGGGACATCAAAAAAGCCTTAGTTTTCCCTTCTTCTTCATTCCCCTTCACTCCATAAAGTTGTATAAATATTTAGACTTGTTTTATAGGGTATAATACATATTTTAGTTTCATTTATCTGATAATGTAATCATAAGTAGTAAAGAAAGAAAGCAGGCTACACAACGCCCACACTTCATTCCCCCTGGGGGATTGGTACTGTCTCTTTCGTCGCTTGAATTTTTCTAACAATCACATGCACACAATCCTCTTTATTTGAAGGATTTTTTAGGTAGTTATTTATTTTCATTTCCATATTTTAAAATGTTTAAATAATTTTGTTCCCTTAGTCGTTTCCACAAAGTATGCTCTCTCCACCAAGCAAAGGCTTCTTGTTGATTATTGGTGGATGATCAGAAAGTGACACATAGCTTATGGATTCTTTTAGGATTTATTGTTATTTTGATACCACAATATTTTTGCTTTAGTATACAATTGGAACAAACATTTTTCCATTCCGATGTATGCTCTTTCCCATCAGAGGTTCATCCTGAGCTTTGGGATAATCAAAGAAGGAATCTGCACTGATCAATTCTTCACATCTAAATAATTAATTCACAGTAATAAAATAAACAACCTTCTAAACATTGTGAAAATATGGCACAACTCCTTTTGACATTATTGGGAAAATTTCTCAAAGGAAGTGGGAACTTCTAAATAGTGACCTCGAGATACAATTAGGCTACACCCTTGTTGGTGTAGTGTTGAACACCTTCTTAGAGACTCTGATTCATCCCACATTTCTGAGTGAGGAACCAATGTTTTCATCTCTTTGGACATATTCTCAGTACTTTATAAGTATATCGATAATCCCCCTTCCCTTAAATAAACTCATCTTTATAATTAAAACTGACCAAGAAACATTGCAAAACATTTCCTTTTCAACAAAATTTTTTACTCTATTTGGCACTGATTTGAGTACATAACAATATTATTTTCATATTATTATCAGTTTTGTCAATATTAATATTTATATACTCATGTTATATGTTGTTGAATGTCTAAACAATTTTGCACCATCCTTGTGATATAATTATTTACAAAAAAATACTAAAATAATTTAATTATGTCGTTAACAACTAAAATTTAAAGACCCTTCGTTGAACTCTTTCTTAGGGACAAACCCCCTTGGCTATGTTAGGATTTTGGCCTAAACAAAGGATTCAATATCAAGTGAGTGCTTGATTCGAGACTTCCCCCCCTGGACACACCTAGCATCTTGAAGATTTTTATTGCGCTTAACCCCCGGGTGTGTGAAAGGAGGGAAGACATAGTCTTAGAATTTACTTTTCCTGCACAATGTGATTTATTTTTAAAATTTACTTTTCCTGCAAAGTGTGAATTAGTTTTAGCATTTAATTTCTAGCATGGTGTGAAATTGAATTTCTACAAGAATGATTTAGGATTTCAATTATGCAATTATTTTTACTACACAACAATGGGGTTTCGTTGGGAGACAATTGATTCATACTCTTGATACCTGCAATCGATGTAAACTTACTTTGCTATCGTGTATTTTACATTCATGCAATGTGATTTACTTTCCTTGTCACTTAGTTTCAATAGTTCTTTAGTTGTCTACTTCCTTGTTAAGACTATGTTTTCAATAGTTGTTTAGTTGTCTACTTCCTTGTTAAGACTATGTAACTGTTGATACCACTATTTGTAAGTAAGGTTATTGAACTACAACCTCACAATATATAAACCAATGTAAGAGAATATTATGGTTTGCACATACAGTGCATGATAACTCACAAGTTCCCAACCAGTCCTGGGTTTACAATTAATGTACATACTTCTTACTTATTCTTGTGGAATTAAAAGGTAATTAAAAATCTTGTCAGCAGATCCTTTCCACATTTGCTAACGGAAGGAGGGACACTTTCAGGACTAAACATGTAGGAATTGAGTAGTGACACGGGTTAAGGTGTACCTCCAAGGAGGGATCACCTATATATTATCAAAGAGAGGAAGGCACACCATTAGACTCAACAAGTGGTGGATAATAAAAACATGGTGCAATATCAAAGAATACAATTAAGATGTTAGCTCATTATCTGTTGGAATTAGTTAGTTGTTGTTTAACTCTTTTAGACCATTGTAATAGCAATTATCTATATAAGATTGCCTACTATTCTAAATAATATATGGTCATTTTTCTTAGATCTCTTTCTTTCTTGTGATCTATTGGTTTTTGTCAAGTATTATGTATGGTCTTTTTGCATATCTATCCTTCATCTATTAATCTAGTTACTTTTAGTTCATATAATCCTTATACAATTTATCAACCACAACTTACCAAGTATAATCAGTTACAAGCATACTAAGGAAGTATGTGCAAGGTGTGGGTATGTAGCTATCTTACACATACCTCATATGCAAACCTCGTACACATGTTAATAATCAAAATATCAATGCACCTATTTTTTAAGCCTTGTGCATGCAAATAGTAAAACATAAAATTACAAATCCCAACAAGTTTTATGTCCAATTTAAAGAGAGTTTCTAAAAACATAACAATACAATTATTCTATTCTTAAATTCATATTCATATTATTTATTTATTTTTAAATATCAATTAAACAAAATGTTTAGAATTGGCTTCTCAACTGAGATAGCTCTTTCTTACAGAGTTCAGTGGTTTTCCATGTTCATAAGAGAGGAAAAGGAAGCTCTCAATCATTTTTAAGATCTATACCATGCACTAAGAGGGACCAATATTGCATATCAATTTGAGGTACTACAAAACTATCCCTCTTTCTTTTCAATTGAAGAGAGTAGAAAGGCTGGAGGGCTTGTCTCTTTGGAGGAGGGGAAGAAGACCTTATCCAGGTTTTCCAAGGAAAAAAGTCTAGGCCCAAATAGTTGGACGATGAAATTTTTTCTACATTCTTTTGATCTTTTAGGCTTGGATTCGCTAGGGTAGTTGAGGAATCAATAAAATCAGGTAAGATTAATGGTTCCCTAAATTCATCTCTCTTAGTCCTAATTCCCAAATTGTCCAAATTGTCTTCTTTTATCGATTTTCAATCAATTTCCCTTTGCAACTTGGCATACAAATTTATTGCAAAGATTATCGCCTCCATAATTAAAGCTACCCTGACTATCCATATGTTGAGAGAATAATTTAGTTTTTTGTATCAGACCTAGATCTTGGATATTGTTGGTGTCACCCAACAAGGACATCATTCTATAAAGATGAGAAAGTTGGAAGCTACATTGTTGAAGTTTTATTTGGTGAATGTTCGAACCTAAGGTTTTGAAGGTTCATTACTCTCTTGGATCTTCTAGAGAAGGTGATTCCACAGACCAAAATTGTCTAGCAAAGTAGTCAAATGGAACAGTCAAAGGATCACCTCAATGGTTGATGATGTTGTAGTCGGCTCAACTACAACAATTGAATAAACTATGGGACGTTGTGGATTTCATGGAAATGGTGAGAACCAACCGCCCTTATTTGTGGACTAGATCTTTCTCTCTTTAAGCAATTTTTTTAGATCTGGTGACTATAAAAGAATGACCCTATGGGTTGTGTTCATATGCTTGAAATGTCTTTCATATTTCTTGTAAAGAATGCATTGTGATGTTCTGATCACAAAGAATTGTTCTTAAGTGTTGTAATGATGCCTTTAGACACCACCTATATTCTTAGAATATTGTTACCTTTTGTCATCTTCTTTTATGTTCTTTGGTTCAAAGTGAAGAGGTTCCCAAACTGTGAAGGAATATGGCCATGTGAATTGGGATTTTTAAGAGTTATTCAGCTCTAGATAGGCTTGGGCATGGAAGTGAAGAACTGGATAATGGCTTGTGTAACTAGACGCTCTTTTGTGGTGTTGTTCAATGGGATGCCTATGGATTTTTTCCATAGTAGTTGAGGGCTTAGACAAGCTTGTCCCTTCTCTCTCCTTCTTTTCCTTCTAGTGATGGAAGGGATTAATCTATTAATTTCTAACTTTTGAATTGGCTAGGAGGATCTTTGGAATTTGGGTGTTGGTAAATCAGGTGTTGACTCGCTCCCTTCTCATGGATGATGTTTTTTTTTTTGGTAATGGAACTGTGCCAGCATGGGAGGAACACCAGACATCTTTAAACCTCTTTTATTCAGCTTTTGGTATGTTAATTAGCTTGGAGAATTTGGTCCTTGTTCAATATGGTCTTATTCTGCTCGTATGCTCTCAGAATAAGGATATTTTTCCATTTCAAATGATATCAATGGAGGAGGGATTACATATTTGGGATATTTCTTGAATCCTAACAACTATTGAAGGGAGCATTGGGTATGGTTGGTAAAGAAGTTCGAGAAGATAATTGAGAACTAGTGTACAAGATGGATTTTAATGGTATGATTACTAGTGTTGGTTAAGTCAGTTTTGGAGTGTATGTCGGTCTACTAGATTTATTTGGTTATAGTTCCAAATTTTATCCCGGAGAAGATTTGCTAGAAATGTTTTAAGCTCTCTCGGTAAAAAAGGAAGGTAAAGGAAGGAATTCACTTAGTTAAGTGGGAGCGATTGGTGAGGAAAAAAGGGGAGAGTGGATGGGGCTTGATTAATATCTACAAATTTAGAATGGCTTTGGTTGCAAAATCCTTGTGGAGAGCTTTGGTAGGCCAAGGAATGTGGAGTGCATTGATTAGAGAAAATTATTTGAGGCCCATATCTCTAGAGGAATGTTTTAGATATTGTCACGCCGCCTCCCCTCATCTCGACGATGGATAGGACATGATCTAACTGTTGCTAGTCTATCCGACCAAGCAATCTAAGCCCCATAAACATTAATAGAAAAATGAATTGAACATAAAAACATATTCAGATGTATAAAATTTGCAAATACAATGAAAGCAAATACATTCATCCAAGCATTCATCATGTTCATCATAATTCAGTAAACAAATACAGTTGCAGAAATATAATACACAAGAAATACTTGTCTTGAGAAAGAGTTGTACCGCAACTAGCTATGTCGCTGCAATGTTCCACCCAACCATAGTCAAGTGTGCTCATCAATCTATCAGCATCACTTCCACCCTCGAGCAGGGCATGATTCCCACCAGGAATAAGGGATCAACATCATACTCACACATAGCCAAAGACATCAAAATCTAGCCAAGCCAAAACTACATTTGGGTTTATCAGGATGCTAGGGAGGTGGAAAGGTTAAATTGCTAAACTAGTGAGCTCAACCACAAAGCTATGGACACCTAGAAAAGATCTGTCTTGGCTTTTCCAATACCTACACACACAACACAAGGAAGCATCCCCTCTTAATATTTCTATGATGCTCCTTCCTTCACTAGGTATATCGAGCTAATTCTCACCCAATTCCACTCTAATCCAGTCCATCTCGAAATAAAGGATGCACACACAATAAAATACAAGTTCTAGGGTTGAGGAAAAACATTCTAGCAGACAAAAACAGAAATGGAAAATGGGGAAAACAACCTAAGTCAACAATACAATTCCAGGAAATGTTCAATGGCTTTATTGAGGAAAAAAATACCTCTACCAACCCTCAGATCGTGGATCTACTCTCCCATCCTCTGGGCATTACAAAAAATGGATTTCCATCTTGGATAACAATGAGGAAATGCAGCAATTCGTGAGGAAGAGGCCCCAACCAGTGAGCATCACAAAAACGACTTCCCATGCATGGGAAAAAAATGAAGAAAACGCCCAAAACATGAAGGAAAACGCATAAGAGATCCAAATCATGTGAGGAAGAGGAGGACGTGAATTCATAATGGTTTGGGAAGCATTTTTGGGCATTTACTTGGCCCATAATTTAAAAACAAATTTTCCAAAATCTGATGGCTTCTCAAATTCGAATTTGACTGCCATACTCTTCCCGTCCCCATGCAATAACTAACTCAACCACTTCTGGAAGAAATAAATGATTGGGCACAAAAGGAATAATGGGTAGCTGATAATTTGATGGGTTTTCCCTTTGACATTTGGCTTTACCCTATTGGCTCAAGGGTTTGAATTATTTCCCTCCCTATTCCTTAGGAAATCATGCCCCCATCTCTTTAATGTTGCATTGACATATCCAATTGTGGGTATTTTAATTAAATTGCATATTTACATGATGTCCAAAATATACTGTACCATCTGCTAGCACGATAACTATCGACATCGATTTTAATTGCCAAAACGTAAAACACTAAATCAATGGTGGGGCCTTCTCCTTTAGCTCCACACCATGATTTAATACAATATTTACATCATATATAATTTAATGCAAACGGGGTCAAAACAGGGGTGTTACATATCTACTCCAAAACTTAGCCCCAAATGTCTCCCTTTTCTAGGAAGGTATGTTGTCATTTCATGATGTTATATCTAAGTGGTTCCCTTTTCTAGGCAGATATGTTGTCATTTCATGATGTTTATATCTAATTTGTTGGTTTCAAAAATCAGAGATGGGAGAAAGCTCCAGGTAGGGAGGGATGCATGGTTAGGTAGTGCTTAGGGATATCAATTATCTGCAGACTTGTTGGAAGTTTTAGTGAATAAGGGCATTGTTTCCTTGACTTAGACATTTTGAAGGAGGGATGGATTGGGGTACAGGAAAGGGTGGTTGGACAGTAGAGACTTGGGGTTGACTAGTCCTAGAGTGTTTGAATGGAATGCATAACTTCTTGTTTTGAATTGAACTAGTGTTAATATTTTTTATGAGGATATGTTGATGTGGTCTTGAAACAATAATGATGGATAGGTTCCGTAAAATTGATGTACCAATCTAGTCCAATCTAGTCTTTATTTGATGGGTGTTAACACATGGTAAATTATTAAACTGAGGGGGGAAGGGTCTTTGGATGACAGTTTCCTTGGATAGGTGCCTAAGAATTTGGTTAGATAAAGAAAGAGGGAGTCAAATGGAGGAATTTGGCTCCATAAAAAAACCGACTATAAAGTAGTGGAAAAAAGAGAAAAGTGACCTAATATTATTGAAGGAGATAAAGAGCAAAATCATATAATGAAATAGATAGGTGAGAAAAATCTTTATTGAGGGAAACCCCACCTTATAGTTTTTAAAACGAAGCATACTCATGCTCATGTAATGATCAAGGTAAGGAAAAATAAACTACATATAAATTTGGGTCAAAATACATTAAAACATGAATGTTTTTTTCATGTGGAAAAACTACCTTCCTAGTATTCTAAAGGAATCTAGTAAAGTTCACACATGCATCGAAAATCTCAACAAAATTGAACTCAAAAATCTCAACAATATTGAACTCACTTCAATGAAATTGAACTCAGTGAATGGAATGAAATCCATCTAACCCCACCAATGAACCACCATATCCTTGACTTTTAGAAAAGAATGTTTCTTTCATTTATATTGGAGCATGAAAACATAAGTCTCAAGAACATCAAAGTATTAATTTATATAGTAGCTTAAACATAGATTCATAAATTTTTAATATCTAAGTTGCGAGGAATCTTGGGTAAAGGGACAAGTACAAGAATGAGGATGCCACTTTTTGAAACAAGGTACTTGGGTATGTCGAGGGTATCGTATTTAATTTATAAAAAATGTCGGTCACATCATACATGCATATTTTAGATTACATGCATATTTTAGATTTCTTCATAAATTATCAATCATGATTCATAATTATAGATTCAATGATTATTTGAACAATGGAACATTCGCATTGAAAATCTGAAACATAAAAATTGATAAATCATAGACTCAGTAAATATCAATTAGAAGTGCAAATTGTCAAATATATACCTTAGTTGATGTGAGTGTATTGTATTTCTCGGTATTAAATACATATGTATGCTTTTTCATCTACAAATGATTCTAAACAATTATATATAGAGAGAGAGTAACGATGCATATAACTCATAGCCAATGAATAGATAAAAAATAAAAAAATAATTTATGGCAAATAACTAGAAGAATGGGTGATAAAAAAAACAATATGATATGTTCTAGACATGGATAACTCAAAGTTGAATCCATTTAACAAGAAGAATATAAGGAAGAAATTTTTTTCCAATAAACACATTCAAATTAATGCAAATTGGTTGGAGTCACATATCATTGTAAATTAATGCAAATTGGTTGGAGTCACATATTATTGTAAATTAATGCAAATTGGTTGGGGTGACATATTATTGAGTTAGGCCTATAAAATACTTTTGTTTATAATAATATATGATTACCTATACCAATACCATGGTCCCATATATATATAGTTATATAATGATATACTAATTTAATTTGTTCTGATAATCTATTTATGTATTCAAATATTAAAAAATTATCAATGAATCAAGAATATAACGTTTTGAATAATTCTCCAGATAATATAATCTTTAAAATACTTGAAAATAATTTAATTAAAAAACTTAATTTTTTAAATATAGAAGTATATTCTCCATTGACACATTTGAACATATAAAGTTGCGGGTCGCGAATTAAAAACTTTCCGATACATCTAACCGATGAATTTCAATAAGGCATCGATCAGAAGATGTTAAAAAACTAAAAAACAATTCAAATTCCAGAACACGGGGATTCGAGGCTTGTCCTAAATGAACAAAATGACCACATGATCGAGATTTAAATTAATAAATGGAAAGAAGGAAAGAAAGCCTAATCATATCTGCTATGGTATGTTCAAATGGGAATAAGCAACTTATTGATGCTATCCCAGGAAACCCTAGTTTTAAAAAAGGGCTATTCATGTAGAGTGAAGAACACTCTCTGCCTCTGCGCGCAAACCTGCATCACACGGTGCATTTAATTTATTTTCTATCCTCTAGCTGGTTTACCATGGCAAACTATTCTGGTCTATTTCTCTACTTTCTGGAGGACAGGAGCTTCTGCCTCAGCTCTGCAATGTCGGTCTGGCCGATGTGATCCTCCGGAATCCAGTCCCCCGTCGCCGGATCTCTCATCCAGAACGCCGCTCTTTTATTATTCCCTCCGGCTTCCTGACTCCCCTCTGGAAACTCCGGAGCCGCCACTCTGCTTGATCTCATCGCTTCGGCCGCCGCTGCCGTATATTCGCTGCAAGAAACAAAGAACAAACAACATTTAAAGCTCATTTCTATGAGGCTGTGCAAAGTGGAAAACCCTAGAGCCACCGCCCTATTCTCACAAAAAAAGAAAAGATTTTATCGAAAACATAATGCAACGTGGACTTCGCATTTTGTTCTCTCCGAAAGAATATGGAAGTGTATACCGGGCATGAGAATTTTTTATGTCTGTCAGCAGACAAAATAATCTCTGTGCAGATCGAAGCAGTCTCGCCATTATGAAAACAGGAGCAAGGAGATGAATGACCGTGAGAAATACGCAGACAAGACAATGGAGAATAGGAGCGAGGGGGATTCGAACCCAAGCAGGCGAGACGAAGCGCAGATAGTTGAATGCGCCGACCTTTCTTCTTCACCGACTTGGGGTTAGAAAATATGCGTTTGCCTCCACCCCTGTTTTAAATTTAGTTCTTGCCATACCCTAATTAGGTCAAAAGTAACATCATTAGATCACTACTAAACATTATCGATTAAGCTTCAGATATTGATATTAATTTTGTAATATTTTGAAACTAATGGGTTTATAAATTTTTTATTCACATTTATTTTGTAATATTTTGAAACTAGTTTGTTTATAATTTTTTTATTCACATTTGGTAGAATATGATTATATATATGACTAGCGGAGACACTTAACTTGTGGTAGGTGAATATCAATAGGTCACAAGTCAAATGCCATAAACAAGTTATTTTTTACATGTTTTTCATGAGTAGTTGTAATCATTGCATAGATTTGGGGTGGACTACGACCTATGCTTTTTCATCTACGGACGAGGATGAGACAAGTATACTGTCAAGATTGACTTTATGGCAGTCGTTCAAAATTCGAAATAAACAATTATTAAAAGGAATATAAAAAATAATTGGTAGCTAGACGATGAATGGATAACTGGTAGCAATACATGAATAAATCATAGCTGATCAAAGGATAACCAACAGTTCATGGGAGATAACTAGAAGAATGTGAGATAAAATGAAAAAGAATAAAAAAAATAACTGATAGTTAAATGGATAATAGGAAGAATGTAGATGATAACATGTAGCTAGGCATGGATAACTCACAGTTGAACATGTTTAACTAGAAGAATATGGGGAATAAAAAACAAATTCCAAACTGTCTTCCATACCACAACTATCTCTTAAGGATTTGATCAATATCGATGTGATCCAACCACAAACTATGTGGGTGTGCTAGTACCTAAGTTACGTGTTATCGCCTATCTTCTTCTAGTTAAATGGGTTGTTTGGCAATGCCTGTTATCCATGCATCAACTAAGAGTTATCCATCCATTAAGGATAATTGCTTATTTCAAATTTGGAATGACGCTCATAAAATCAATTTGGAGAGTATATTTGTCATATCCTCCTATAATCTAGAAAAAACATACTCGCTACTCTACCCCAAATTCTAAAATATAAACACCTATCAATGTAAATAATCAACCACTTTAATTTATAAGTCAAAATGTCTCCCATGAAAAAGAGTTTATGCCAAGCATACTCACCTCTTTGTCCCAATACATCAAACGTTGTGCAATATTGCCACATCACTAACTCAACATGTGCCATGTCACCATTTTAAATTGTCTCTTGAGTATCATCCCAATCAGATCTCCATATATTATGTATTTGAGTTGGTCTAGAAGTTTCTTTGGCCTTTTTTTCTAAATTTGCATCGATGGCCATCAGTGGTAAGGGTATATATGATGTGTATAACATGTTTGAGTTAAGAAGAGTGTGTATGATGTTTGTTGTGATTTTGTGGAAGTTTGTTAATTTTACATGTGTATGGAAAACATGTATAACATGTTTGAATAGGCGTGGTATTTGTTGTGATTTTGTGAAAGTATTAATTTTGTATGTGTATGTAATACATGTATAATATGTAATGTTGTAAGCATTTTTTTTATTGAGAATGAATCACTTTGCTAAAAACATTTTTGGAGCGAGAAGATAGGATATCATCTTTGACCTCATAGGCCTCTCCCATGTAGTACATACTGAGTAATCTAATGGTGTCAAATAGGGGGGGGTGGGGGCAACAAGCCCCTTGTAGTTGGGTTTTCACGCTAGCTACATGCAAAAGCACCTCCCTTCTGTCAAAGGGACAGAAGGCTAGAGTTCAATGGAAGAGAGCTAGCTTCAAATAATATATTAGTAACACACTAAAAAATAAGAAAAAACTACTAAACTAAATAAACAAAAAACATGACAAGTATACCTTCACTTTTCTTGAAAGCGGGCCAGTGTGCCCCAAACTTGGATATGGGTCACCTCTCCATAAGATGGTTAGTACAGAGGATGCCTCAACGTAAAGGATGGGAGATGGTGGGGTTGTGGAATGTTTGGAAAAATGATGTGAGTATTATGAGAAGAATGATTCTCACTGTATTCAATAAAATAGAAAAATGGAAGAAGGAATAAGTCAATCTTGTGATGGAGACCTCCACACTATTTTATATTGTTTTATGTGATGGATGAAACCATGATACAGGGACCTCTAGGTCTATCCTCTGGAATAGATGTGTTGTCATCGACAGAGGGAGACCTACAATTAACCAAGGCAATGATGACTCCTTGGCTAGAAGCATGGGGGGATAACCAAAGATGTAGATCAAACTAGGGACTGACACACTGAATGGGGGAACATGGGAAAGGGGAGTACAGGGGACTCAAACTTCCTTTGTTCATAGTATGATGACAGGGTTGACCTGACAACAAATGAAACTGACTCATGGGGGAGGGATTATAGTTGTAATACTGGGAATGTAACTGCGGATGGGGAATATTGCAGGATGTAACTGGGCTAGTGATATCCAGGGGACTCAAGGAAGACTCATCGTAGAATAATCTAAACAAAGGCGACCTAATGGGGGAACAATGCCAAACTGTAATATATGGGGTGGCGCCTAAAGACACCATTATGACACGATCTCGTGGACTTTTAGCGATCCCGAGAAAGTAAATGCTCGATGGTGTTTTTATTTTTAGAGAGTCTAAAAACAAGAAGAAGACTCCAGTGGGGTTTGTTTTTCGTATGTAGTCTCCTGAGTCTGAAAAAGGATAAAAGTGTATGAAGGAGAGCTCTCTCAACCTTTGGGGGAGGAAGAATTTTTAACTGTTGATAGTCCAATTAGGCCGAAAAATGTTAAACCTACACTGACTGGATGGTCATTCAGATACTTTTTCAAGCATGAATGAAACCTAGTTTGCTCGGCAATCTTTTCTTGATGAGAAGGCTGGAAAAGAGCTTAAAGAAAACCCATAATGAGTTTTTTCGTAAAGTATGGTCCCAATGTCCGAGAAGGCATAAAAGGATGCAAAGGGAAACGTTCATGGCCTGAGTGTGCCAAGTTTGTCCTTTTCTTATGATAGTCTACATAGTCCAAAAAAGGAGATAAACAAGGCTACATAAACGCCCTTTCAAATACTTTTATGAGTGTGAAAGGATGCAAGCGTGCTTGATGATCTTTTCATTCTTTTAGGTGTCAGAAAAGATCTTAACAGAAACTCTGTAATGGTCAATCAAGCAAGGGGGAAATGTTTGATGTATGGAGCGGATAGCTCATGAACATGCCAATACATACCATGGGACATTCACGTGATGACACACAAATTGAGGTGACTTCCAGGAAATGGCCCAAAAAATCATAGTGGGAGAATGAGAAAAGGGTATTTTCCAAAGCCAGAGGGCATAAAATCGAACTCGGTGGTGCAAACGGTGTCTCAAACAGACTCTGAATGACTCTGATGAGAAATTAGTGATGTTTTCTCTAGTACAGCGGTGCATCGAGAAAAACTAGACCAAATGGAGGCCTATGGGTATGGAGCTAGCTCAATGTACAAGGTTTGATTCACGTGGTCGTACACAAATCGAAGCGAATCCGAGAAATGCTTCAAATAAAGTAGGGAGGGAGTCAATCTAATATAGGTCATCTCTTCATCCAGGAGATTTTTGCATAGTGGTGGAAGCTTCCCATCCTGATAGAGGATGATCCATACATGAGCATGGAATACCAAGGAGATCCTGGAGACTCCTTGACCTTCAGTACAGGTCTAGGGATTTGATGGTATGCTAGCATGGTGGTAGCTAGATCATACGTGCAAGATATTGTGTGTATGTGCAGACATAGGACCGCACCCTCTAGTGGGGTACCAACGACGCAAGGGCAGGGAGGATGTGTTAGATCCATCTTCTCACACGAAAATGATGCGACGAAGTTCTACAATGGACTCACTGCAAATAGATGTTGAGCAACTACTAGAGGGGGTCACCGACTCGTGGTAAAAATGATGCAAAACAAAAAAGAAAAACTATGACAGAAGTGTACTCAAGGTGACGTCAGGCATAGAACCTTTGGTGAAGGAGATTGGCCTTGCTTTGGAGACTCTACAGTTGGTGCAAAGTACATGGTGAGGGAAGATTCAGAATGGATTGAACCTTCATAGGGTCGATCAAAATCCCTTTGTGAGTCACGATAAACCTAAGTAAATGTACAGTTGGGACACAAAACAGACACTTGAGAGGGTTCAAGCGAATGTTGTATTTGCGACATTGTAAGAAGACTTGTCGTAAGTCCTCTAAATGTTGTGAACGCTTCCGAGCGAGCTGTGAGGTAGGCCAGGTAGACCAAGATGATATGGATAAAGTCATGAAAGAAGTACGTCATGGTCCGCTAAAAGATGGATCCAACATTTTTAAGGCCGAATGGCATGACTCGATAAGCAAATGTGACCCAAGGGGTGGTGAAGGAAGTCTTGTATTGGTATTCTTTTCGGATTTGAATTTGGTTATACCCAAAAAAACCATCCATGAAAGAAAAGAATTCATGTTTGACACAAGCATCAATGATCTGATCAATGAATAGAGTGGGGAAATTATCCTTGGGACAGGCCAAGTTCAAATCAAGGAATTCAGTACAGACATGAATGGTAACCTATTTTTTATTAACAAGAATAGGATTATAAACCCAAGTGGTATATGCGATGGGGTATATGAAACCTGCTATGTGCAGTTTCTCAATCTCGGCCTTGACCGCAGCAGATTTTGAAGGGTGAATGGGGAATTTCTTTTGGCAAACAAGCACCACAGCAGGCCATGTGTCTATGTGATGTTCAAATATGGATGGATCCAACCTGGGCATCTCAGTATAGGACTAAGAAAATATATCATGGAACTCTTGAAAAAGTGCTTTATAGGAAGCGACTTCTTCAAGGGAGCATGATGCCCCAAGTGTGATCTCTTCATCAACCTCAGGGTTGGTCGAGATGTTAAATTTGATGGTGGGTGAAATGTTGGGCATGTTTCCTTCTTCAAAAGCGTTAGGTACTGGAATAGGGTTTTCGAACCAATCAACCTTACCATGGATGAAGTCCTTGGCTTCGACTGAATATTGATCTGACGGTGGCATAGTCTCCTCGGGGATTAAGAATGAGCGATGGTGCATATCATCCCACGGGTATTAAAGAGCTGATAGAGCTTCAAGGATCTCATCGTCATTATCGAGATAATGGTTGGATAGATCCGACGAATCACCTATGGTTTCGGATACAGAAGGGCTGGTGGAGCTATAAACCATGTAGATGGTGGTGGTGTTTGAGGAGGAAGTCGGTGGATGAATTTCCACTATAACAGTGACTTTGGACTCACGAGATTGTTGTCAAAGTTCATGAATGACAAACCGCTACTCAGGAATGTCTGGGAAATATTGCGAATAATAGCCATAAATCCACAAATTTCGCACGCATGGTTTGTCCTTAGAGACTTGTTCTTAATGGATGATAGGGTTGAGATGATGACTACTGGAGTCCCGTCAGCTGTATCCATAGCATCTACATGTGTACGCATGATAGGTATCTCTGGGAAGTTTTTGGTGGCATGACCATGGACATCACACAAAGCGTAAGGTGGAGCTGGCCAAGGCTTGGATATGACTTTGGTGGTTTTTCCCCTAGCCTTCTTGGGAGGAGAAGGGGATGGTGTAGGAGCGGTAGGCATTTTTAGTGGGCTGACAGGAGGCTGTCACTCCATCGCAATAGGTTGGATGGGAGTCAACACTACTTGGGGAATTGGAGGCGGTGTAGGTGGGTCAAGGTACCACACATGAATCCCCAATGTAAAATTAGGTAGGTTGAGGGTAGCCATAACAGGCTTACTTACAATCCCGGATGGTGTAAAGAGGAAGGGAATTGTATGGATCAGGAATGAGCCCCGATAATTCCGAGGTGATTGATTTTTTGGTTGCGAATGTTGTTGTGGTGTGGGCAGAATGGTATTGGATGAGAGGACACACAAATCTGTTGTGTCAGTCAGCTATGGTGGATTTGGTAAACATGAGAAAGTGTCCTTCATAGGTGTGTCGGAAAACAATCCCTGGCCTACTGCTGATAAGGAAGGGATGGCTACGCTGTCGATGGAAGTATCAACGGTTGGGATGACATAGTCCGGTCTGGTCGGTCCTTGTGGATCATGGTAAGTCAATTGGTCAACCATCACGATCTTCCCATCATGAGGAAACATCATAAGTCAAAATATGGTGGATGCCACACCTATCATGGAATACATGTAACAACGTCCGAGAAATATTTTATAATCAAGTTGGGCGTTAACAACCTCTATGTTGATCAGCACAGTTTTACTAGCTAATGAAATAGGAACATTTGGGAGAATGCCCTCGGCCTTTGTAGAGTGACCATCATAGGAATGAATGGCAGTAGTGGATGGTTAGAGGGTGGGGGACCCAAGTTTCTGCCAGACAAACGTTGACATCACACAGGTGGATGTCCCTTCATCAACAATGCATCGATGGATAAATAAATTCTGAATTGAGACTGGAATTTGGAAGGCAATGGTGGATGGAATTCTTGGTTTGCTATGATCCAAATCCAACATGATTAATATAGAATCAATAGGATCCATGACACCTAGTGCTGAAAACAACACTTTTTGTTGCATTGGGAAAGTTTTGAGCACTTCTAGAGTGGACATGGCCGTAGGTGATTGGTCCAATTCATCAATGATGCTATAATTTAAGGTAGCTTGAGCAGTGGCATTGTTGGTGATACGTTGTATAGGGAACCGTGGACCTCTAGCCACCCCATCTATGGGGGGTGTAGGAAGTGGAGGGGCATGCTAGAAGTGTTAAAAGTTGATGCTGGTGATGGGTTAGTGGTCTCCATGGTGGGCCTGTATTGGTTGCACCAAGTATGGAGGTTCACCTCTTCGGTTGACAATTTCATCAGGTGATGGATACCAGTTTCTATAGGTGGAGCCACAACGGGGGCTGCAGGAGTTGTGAGAGCTGCGGGGGTAGGTGTGGGAAAGGGTACAATTTCAACCAATGCTTAGAGAGGTAATGGCTTTTAGAGTACCATTAGTGGAGGACCTGGCGGTGCTTGGTTGGGTTGAGCTTGGGATGCCGCAGTTGTATCACGTTGAGCTTCATATTGGAGAAGTTTTCCAACATGATCCATGTGAGGGCATTCATGAGTGTAGTGACCATAGACATTGCATAAAGAGCATTGATGATTGGTCCATAACTGAGGGTTCTTTCTTGGTCGATTGGGCTGTGTGGGGTTTTGCACTAGTTGGTTAGCATCATTTTTGTTGGGAGGATTAGGTTGTTGGCCGCCTCCTTGTTATTGATTATTACCTTGCTTCCTTCCTCTATTTCTATTACCCTACCCTCGTTGGTTGTTGGAGGAGGTTTGGTTGGGAAGGTTCTACTGGGAAAAAAATTGTCCCATGGAAACAGGAGGAGATGGGGCTAGAGCCGGAGCAGGTTGCATAGGTGGTGCATAGTAGACTGGAGTAGATGGAGGGGCTACAAAATTGGTAATTCATCCCGAATACGATTGTGCCAGTCAAGTTGGCACATGGACGTGCTGATTTGGAGTGGGATATTCATAGGGTTATGTGGCTCCGAACTAAACCATCATCTGTCAGTAATTGGGGATGTGGTTTGGTTGTGCAACATTATGGGTGTTGCTTGGAGGTGGTGACATTATAGGGGGTGTCGCGTGTTATTAGGGGTGTTGTGTGATAGATCCAATGATCACATTCGCTGAATGGGATGCCCTTGGTGTATCGTGGTGAGATTTACCAGCACATGGAGCATCTGGTATGATGGTATACAAGTATCCATATTAGGCATATATTAAATCAAATTGTTGGACCTTTAAGATGGAATTCTCCTCAGATTGGGGACGTTTGGAGGCGATGTCTTTGGCTATGGGTAGGAGCAAGGTCTTCAAGAACCAATAGAGGAAGATCATGTCATCCATTTTGATCTTGCATAGACTACATCGCCGCTACCACTGATGGATTTGGTATGTGATGTGAGTAGCGGTATTCTGATGACATGACAACACGATTTCCAAACCCTCATCATATTTGACAGGGAGTTGGAATTACTAGAGGAACATGAAGGATAATGAAGTGAAATCGGGGTAAGAGGCTTGGGGTTGTTCGATATACCATTTTTTCGCAGCACCTGTGAGTGTGCATTGGAATAATCTCAGTCTGATAGAAAAATATACAATGTTGTTTGACAAGAACCATAAATGAAATGACATAATATGATTTTGGTGGCACTCGCTCGCCTTTCCTTCAAACTTTGGAATGTTTGAAGGAAGTTTGGTTGGCATTGGAGGCCAATGAGGTTGATGACTGATGGCGTCATTCGTCAATATGGACAAGTCTGGTAAGTTAAGAAGAGCCATAAATAGCAGGTTCAATTTGAGGTTGGTTTAGGAGGGATCGATGATGGTGCTGGGATTTACAAGACCAAGGTGTCCATGTGTGACTGGGGGAATGAAAGGTTGACCGCCTCCCATAAGGATTGGTGGAGTGGTCATGGAAGTGGAAGGGCCACTACCCCCAGTCATAAAGTGGGAAATGGTAGGGATCATAGGAGCTGATGTGGGGCTTCTACTAATGGGTAGAAAACCTATCGCAGCATGCGTAGTGGTGGTGGGTCCACTAGTAGGGATATTTGTAATTATGGGTGGCAGGGATATGGGTCCTCTGCCAACTATTCCTCCTTGGAAGGGATCGATATGGATTCCATCCATGGGGCTAGATGGGGTAGTAAACTGATTGGGCTCGTACTAGTAGGAATTTGAGTTAGAATTAGAGGTCATGTGTCCTTCTCAGGGTGAGGAGGGTTGTCGAGGAGGGCCTCGATGGTGATGATCTAAAGATCCAAACTGAGGGGGGTTCCCCCTAAGTTACAAGAAGGAACATGGTGGATCAATTATGGCTTATGGTAGTAACTAGTAATGAATTTGGACCTCAATTTAAATTGGCTTCCTGTTGGTTCACAGGTAGTCACTCATTCACCAAGACTGCTAAAAGAAAGTGATTTGGATTTTTCCTCACAAGGGTGTATCTAGTCAATCGGTGGGGGTCGTTTCCCATTTCGCTTAGTAATTCCTCTCATTGGCCAACTAATTTGAGGTTCATGTGGTAATTCTCACAATGATTTTTATGGAAAATCCTAAGCACTTCCCACAGTTGTTGTGTATGAGACTTATGTCCCAAACCGAAATATTATTGAGTAAGTTGGTTACTTTTATGGTTTCGATCGGGGTCATGAACCGAGTTTTGTTTTATAATTTGGTGTGACTATGTGCACTTGTGTATGAAATTTCTCCTTTTACTTTCAATTATGAAATATGACAAATAACACTGGTTTTTTTGCAAGAAACAAGCAAAGGGCTTGTATCAAAGTAGGTTCAAAACACAAAAGTAAATCAAATACCAAGTGCAAGATAGACTGTAATAATGGGTGACAAACTGTAAAGTTTCCAAAAATGTAGTGTGAATACCCCACCTTTGTATCCTTCAATTCCAAGAGGGAGAGTTGGGCTCTCATCAAAGTGGAAACAAGTCCACCCATAGATCCACAAGTCAAATCCCAAGTTCCCGATGCTCAACAAGGAGGACGAAAACATTGTGAAACCCACAACGGTCTCCACTCACCATAGCTTCCAAGGTCACTCATATTTAACGGAAGAGAACAATAGAAAAAGTGGATGCCTATTACTAAACTTACTCAACCCCCCGTCGTATCTCAGAATATCCCAGAGGGCGATGAACGAGTAGAGGAGGAGGGGCTAAATTAGTGTGTTAATTTCCGACTTTTAATCATGAAAAAAAAATTTAAATCGCAAAAATTAACAAAAAAATAATAATATCGCATGTAACAGATAAAAAAACATCTACTGAGTCATTCAGATAGAAAAAAAAGAGACAAATGGGCTAAAAAACAGACAGGTCGCCGTTAGTCTGTGGGATAGCTGTGAATAGGTCGATCCAACAGGCCCGAAAGTGGTGACTAGCTCATTGCTCCTGCAAAAAATAGAGGCGACTGTGCCTTGGGTGGCAACTTGTGCCTTTTAGTGGCTGAAGTCATGACTTGGGTCGTGGGTTTCAACCCGAAAGCGACGGCTGGGGCCGAAACTGGAAAAAATTAAAAAGTGAGCTGACAGGGGCCGACAAGAACAAGAACTGGCACTATACATACTCATATTAGCCTCGTGGGGGTCTAATCAGGGATTCCTATGAATAAAAATAACAAAAATACCTGCGAAATAAGGGATCTAGTGGGATCAACCAGTATGGTCACCAAAACTGTAGTCGGCTTTTCACCCTAGCTATGTGCAAAAGCACCTCCCTTCCGTTAAAGGGATAGAAGGATAGAGTTCAATGGAAGAGAGCTAGCTGCAAATAAAATATTAGTAGCACAGTAAAAAATAAGAAGAAACTACTAAACTAAATAAACAAAAAACGTGACAATTATACCTTCTCTTTTCTTGAAAATGGGCCACTGTGCCCCAAACTTGGATATGGGCCACCTCTGCACAGGTTGTTTAGTATGGAGGATGCCTCAGCATACAGGATGGGAGATGGCGGGGATGTGGAATGTTTGGAAAAATGATGTGAGTATTATGAGAGGAATGATTCTCACCGTATTCACGAAAATAGAGAAATGGAAGAAGGAATAAGTGAATCTTTTGATGGAGACCTCCACACTATTTTATAGTTTTTCTATCATTTTCTTTCTTTTAGGGTTTTGGAACCCTAATTAGGGTTTTAAACCCTATTTAGGGTTTTAAGCCCTTTTTGAGGGGTTTTAAGTCCTTTTTGTGTTTTTAGCCCCTTTGTGAGCTTTATAGCCCTTTTTTGAGCTTTTTAGCCCTTTTGTGAGCTTTTTATCCCTTTTTGTCCTTTTTTGAAAGAGAGTGTAGTTAAACCATAGTTGTGAAGGTCAAAGGTAAGGGAAAAAATGGTAGGGAAATGATGTATGTATGTGGGTTAGACCATATGGAGCTAGGTGAATTTTTTTTTGTGTTAACACCCCTCCCAACCAAAATCCAACAAACCAGGAAATGACCCGGTCGAAAGATCCATCTCTGTGGAACTAATCTCCATCCAAATTGGGACTGGAGATATTTTCATTTATGAGGGAGAGGAGGGATTTCTATCACAGGAAAAAAATTAGTCGCAAAACAAGAGGCATATCACCCAAACATGTATAACCCATACAAAGGATAGGCCTTACCTAAATCTCCCAGTTGAAAGAATCAATGCCCGAGCACAAAAAATGAAGGATCACACTCTCATAGGAAAATTCATCAGATTTTCACCAACTGAACAGGCCTTATGAGGATGGATAACAACAAAATTGAAACATAAATATCACATTGATCTACAACTCTTTAAAAATTTTCTTAACGATAATATTTTACCACTTGGATGATAAATCTAAGGTAGAAGAATGTGGACCCTACTTCTTCAATGCGAAAGGTCTTTACCTCAGAAACTGAATGGAAAGGTTCAACCCAGAAAATGAATATTTCTGATGGGTCCCTATTTGGATCCGGATGTATTCCCCACCGCAAGAATACTGGGATGAGGTTACCCATAAAGAAATTGGTAATACTTTGGGAACCTATGTCAGACTTGTTGACCAGGAAAAAATGAATAGGTACACTCCTTATGCCCAGATCTGTGTCTATATGCATATTTCCAATGCCCTTGCAAACACAATTTTCTTAAATCATGAAGATTCATACTGGATCTAGCTTCTTGATTATGAGCATGTTCCATTTTTCTTCTGCAAATTCCATGAGCATGGACACCTGCTCAGAGATTTTCCGTTTAATAGAACCAGTCTAAAAAATTTGAAGAATGAAGAACAAGATGTTGAAGGGTTCAGGAGAAAGGGAAAAAGGGGTAATAATCGCAAAGCTTTGATGGAAAAATTTCAAGAAAATATCCCTACCACCAGTAATAGCTTTGCAATCCTAGATAATCAATTGGAAAGTCCCACTGAGGATGTGATCATGGAAAATCTTGACCGAATCCCCTTGACTCAAGATTCCACGCTCCAACAGATACGTATGTAGATCAAGCCAGGACCAAGAAATAATCCTATCACATCTGATCCACTAGACAAAATATTTGACTTTTTGAACAACCCTTTACCAATTCCTTTGGAGATGCCTACAAAGGTTAGATTAAATGAACTCACTGATGAGGATATGAGAGAACCTGATCTAGGAGAGCTTGATTTGTGAAGCGTGGAGGATTCCTTCACTTGAAAATCCTTTGAATTGATTCCTACATGGAAAATACAACTTCTACATGAGGCACTTGTCAAAGAAAAATCCCTAGAACAAACTTGGAGTCTATCACCATTCACAAAAGGAAAAACAAAAAACTCAAAAGGACAATATGAAGAGAGGTCGTAAAACTATCTACAACAGTTAAAGAGGTTAGGAATCGTGCTGGTTGAATAAGTGAAGTATGCTCAGCTAACAAAATTCTTCTCTACCTCTTCCCAAGTTATCCCATGAAGATCATCTCATGGAACGTCATAGGCCTCAATGGATACTCCAAGCACAAAATGCTTAAAGGGAAAATTCTGTAGGACAAGCCCTCTATCCTCTTTGTCCAAGAAACTAAATGTTCTATCGAATCTCTTTTTACTCTTTTCACTAGCATTTGGAAAGGAAGTCAGAGCATTTCCATTGATGCCAAAGGAGCTTCGGGGGGTATTTCCATCACCTGAAATCCTTTGCATGTCTCTCTCAGTAACTTTTCCTCCACTACCCATTCTATCTCTTCCATCTTTCACATTATTGGAACCAATACAAGAGGTCATCTCATCAATGTTTAAGGGCCTAAATCCCCCAATATCAAGATCCAACTCCTTCATTATCTTGAGTGGTTTGTCCAGCAACATCCCAACCCCCCCATTATAATCGGTAAATATGATCCTTAATCTGGAGGAAAAGAAAGGAGCTCTGATATCCCTCTCCATGGAATATCAAGCCTTCAAAGATACCATTTCGAACAAATCCCTTACGGGCCTTCTCCCATCCTCTAGCTTCTTCACCTGGAACAATAAAAGGGAATGGGTTCATCATATTTCCAAATGAATAGGCCACTTTATTGTCACAAATAATATCCTTTCTTTTGGTGGGGTCCTGGAATATATCATTCTTCCTACTGCAAGCTTTGACCACTTGCCTATATCCCTCTTCTGGCATAGTCTAGGAACAACCCTTTATTAACCTTTCCGCTTTGAAAAGTTCTAGTTAAACCATGCTTACTTCAATGATACTATGAAAGAGTGGTGGACCAATATGTATGTCACAGGAAGATCGAAAATGTCCATCATGCACCAGAAGATTTGGATTCTTTGGTCAAACCTTCACAAGTGGAATCATAATACGTTTTACAACATCTTCATGGAAAAAGATGTTATTCAAAATGAGCTGGAAACCATGTAGTAGAACATTATGAATACTGGGCATACAAATGAAAGAAAAATCTCTCTTAGATCGTCTTAACAAATGCCGTGAACATGAATAATCTTTGTGGAAACAAAATTCAAGAGTTGATTGGCTTAAAGTGTTGGGTTTTCTTAAGATCTTATTAGATTGTCTAGGATATTTCTCTCAAAGAATAACAAGTACATCGAGATGCATAAGATATTAAAGATATAAGAGACACAAATATTTTCACCGAGGAAACCATAAAGGACAAAACCCCACAAACTTCCTCAGAATAGTAAGACGATAAAAAACATTAATAAGAAGTATTCAACAACTATCTATCTCTCCTCCTCTAACTATCTCTCTCTCTTGCGAACTTGAGTATAAATGAGGGAGAGCACCTCCCTATTTATACCCTTTCAAGTGACTAACCAAACATAAGACTCAAGCCTACATGTCATCTCACATGGGGCCCACTTATCTTAGAGAAACTACAAGTACATATTACATGATGTTACACTAGGAGCTATTTCCTTAAATTACAACAGAGGTTTCACCTCAAGGTCTAGAAACAATTTAGAAATATCCTAAATGTGTAACACACATCTCCAATGGGGGTACAACAACATAAAATGATAGTATACACCAGAATATCTTCTAAAGTTACAATTACATCAACAATCCCTCTTAACTAGGAAGCTATTCTCTCTCTACATAGTCATCAACACATCTGGTCAGGTCTTCATCACATCATCATCATCACAGATTCATAGAGTCTTAATCATAACTACTTCCATCATCTTATTATATTTTGATCATCATACCATTCTATCTGTCATCAAAAATTTCTACAAATCCATCCTTTTTTCATGCTGGATGTAGGCCTAGTCCTCTTCCAGGTATTCATCACATCTCAAGCAAGCCTTCACATAGAAATTGTCCAGGATCTTCTTTACATTTCCACAAAAATAACCTGCGTCTTATACCTTAATCTCATTGTATCCATATCATCTTTTTTGTCCTGCACAAGACAAAATAAACAACAAACAACCAAAGCATCTATGGTCGACACAAGTTCTATTAAAGAATTTCATAGGTGCGCCTCTTGTGTTTCATGGCCTTATCATCTCAACATGGGAACACATATATCTCAAATATATGTAAGGATGAATTACGACCCAACAACCTACTACACTAGGAACTTTTACGTTCTTCTAGTCAACCTCAAGGGATTACATCTGAACAACCTACGTCCCAACTCTTTTCCGTTCAGATAACCTTCGAGATATATTACGTTTGAATAACCTATGTACCACACTAGGGCTCAATATTTACACTCAGACAAGCCATCGGGAATATTTCATCCAAATAACCTACGTACCACACCGGGGCTCAGTATTTACATTCGGATAACCCATCACATGACTGATTACATCCGAGCAACCTACTACACCATGATTTTTCCCGCTCAGACAGCCTGTCACATTTTACATGTGAGATAATATTCTTTGTAACATATCATGACTGATTACATTTAAGGATAGCCTGCAAGCTTCACCATGATGTTACATCCAATGATAACTTGTAGTACTGATTATGTCTTAGCAACCTACAAACTTCACCAGGATGTTATGCTCAGACAGCTCGTCTTTCTAGCTATGCTAGAAAAAATCACTCCCTCTTTCGTGGGATCTTGATCTGGATCACACCAAGTCTTTCTTTGAAGTACTCCAAATTTACTCTCGCAAGAGGCTTGGTTAACACATCAGCTATTTTCTCCTCTGTTGCCACATATTGGAGCTTCACTGCTCCTCTCTACACCATATCCCTGATATATTGGAACTTGATATCAATGTGCTTCGACTTGTCATGGAACACTAGGATTTCCGCCAACTTCACATAACTTCGATTGCTGTAGAAGATGGAAGTCACATCCAACTGGAGATCAAATAAGTCAGACAATAGCTTTCGTAGCCACACTGCCTCACAACTAGCTGAGAAAGCGACAACATACTCTACCTCAGTTGTACTCAGTGCCACACATGATTTCTTCCTATTGAAATAGGAGATCATGCTAGATCCCAAACTGAAGCAACAACCTAAGGTGATCTTCCTATCAGTGGCACTACTTGCCTAGTCTGAATCAAGATAACTGTCTAGGTTAATCTTTTTATTTGCATCATATTTGAGCCCATTATTTACTGTACCTTCTAGGTACCTCACAACATCATTTAACTCTATCAGGTGACCTTGTCTCAGATCCATCAGGAACTGGATCAAGGTGTTCACCACAAAGCATATGTTTGGTCTCGTATTCATTAGATACATCAATGAGCCAATCATATGACAACAAATCGTGGCATCGACCTTCTTGGATGAAGCGTCACTCATAAGCTTCAAGTTAGATTCCATAGGTGTGGAATTAGCCTTGCAGTCCAACATTCTGAATCTCTTTAGAATCTCCACTACATACTTCCCTTGCCCAAGGAAGATTCCATCTACACTTTGCCACACCTCCATGCCTAAGAAGTAGTGCATCATACCTAGGTTTCTCATCTCAAACTTTGTAGCAAGTCTCCTCCATGCATCTATAATATGTTTCTCATCGCCTGTTAGAAACAAGTCATCAACATATAGTAGGAGTATCAATGGTATTCCATCTTCTAGCTTGAAGTAGAGGTTGGAATCTTCTTTACTCTTGTTAAATCCAAAGCTCACCAATAAGCTATCCATCTTGTTGAACGATGTCCTCGGTGCTTGCTTCAATCCATACAAGGCCTTATTCAATTTGCACACATGGGTCTTCCTATCATGTATGTCAAATCCTAGTGGTTGTTCCACGTACACTTCCTCCTTGAATACAACATTCAAGAAAGTTGTCTTGCAATCCATTTGGTGTACTTTCCATTTCATAATTGCTTCCAAAGAAAGTATGGTCCTTATGGAAGTGTACATCGCCACCGGTGCAAATGTCTCTTCGCAGTCTATGACTTCCTTCTGTGAGAAGCCTCATGCTACGAACCTTGCTTTGTGTTTCTCTATGCTTCCATCTATAGAATGCTTGGTCATGTAGATCTATTTTGAAGTCATGAAATAATTCTTCTCCAGTTTTGAAATGACCTCCTAGACATCATACTTCATGATCGACTAATATGCCTCGATCACCACATCCTTCCATTCTTTATTTTCTGTAGCCTCTTCATAGGTGGAAGTTTCTCTATCAATGATGTAACACATCAAGGCCACATAGCTATTGTAGGGATTTTCCCTCTTTTTCTCTTTATGTATCCCCTCTCGAGCGCCATACCTTTAAGCTTCTTGTAAGATCTCCCGTGCCCATGTTGGTTTCCTCTTGTGGGAGTACTTCTCAAGGAATGTCTCTACCGGATCTTGTGGTTTTATCATGTTGTGATATTCAATGTTTTCTAGAATTGCTTCTCCAATTTCCATGTCTTGGAACATAATCTCTTTAGGTTCCTTGACTTCCTGGATAGGAGTCCTCCTGGATTTGAAGTATGTAGAGTCTTCATCAAATGTTACGTCTCTACTGATGTTGATATTCTTGAATCCTGGGAAGTATATTTGATAGGCCTTTGATGTATCACTGTATCCTACAAATACACCCTTCCTCTCAGAAGGATCGAGCTTGGTCCTTTTCTCCTTTAGGACATGTATCTACACTGGGAAACCAAATATTCTCATATGGATGACTTCAGGTTTCACTCCTAGGAAATCCTCTTTAGGAGTCTTGTTTTCATGTACTATATAAGGAGCATGGTTTTGTACATACATAGTTGTTCTTGTTTCCTCCTCCCAAAGGTGCATAGGAATATCTTGGTCAAGAAACATTTATTTTGCTGCTTCCATTATGGTCTAGTTCTTTCATTTTGCAACCCCATTCTACTGAGGATTGTATGGAGTGCTTAACTCCTTCTTAACCCTAGATTCTCTGTAAACTTGAATTCTTTCGAAGTGAACTTACTGCCATTATTTGACCATAGAATCTTGATCTTCCTATCTGTCTGGTTCTCGACCAAGGATTTATATTCCTTGAACTTGCTGAAAAATTCACTTTTCTCTTTCAACAAATATATCCAAGTCTTACATGTGAAATCATCTATAAAAGAAACATAGTACACATACCTGCTTAATGAGCTAGAAGACATGTGTCCACATACCTTCGAGTGTACTATCTCCAATATTCCTTTAGCCTTGCTCTCCCTGTTGGGAGATATATTTTTTTCATTCTTTCCTTTTGCACATCCTTTACGAATGCGTTCATGCTTTTCCTGGATCTCTGCAATCCTGAGACCGTTTTTCTTTCCATCGGTAGTGATCTGTAGTGCACATGTGCAAGATTTCTCTACCACAGTTCATTTGGTTCAATTTACCGATGAACCAATGCTTGTTTAGGTTGTCCCTTCAACTTGTACAATCCGTTGTCTTCTTCTCCAATCACTGTTGATGTTCCTCAAAGTCATCTTCCAGTTGATGTTCTTCCCTTCAAACATCTTTGTCAAAGCATCATATACTTCCTTCGGTGTCTTGAATGCAAACACATGGGGATGAGGTGATCCTTAATAGATTTTGCAGTGATTCTCTTAGTCTTAGCCATGCTTCTCTTATGAGTAGCCTTAGCCTCATATCCCTCTTGTTCTGGAAATCTCAATAAATAAACTGATCCAAGTCATTTTGTTTAAGGACCAGGGAGATCCTGTACTTCCCTGCTCGGAAGTTATAAGCCCCTCCAAGCTTGTCCCCAAGACGAGTATGGTGATTCATATTTTCAAACTGAGAACCTCAAATGGAAATAGTAAATATTTGGATCTTACCAATTTGAGGTGTCCGACCAGGTTCCGTTGTAGGCTGACCTAGGGTTTGTCAGAGAAACCCTAATTTTCCAAACTTAGAGTTTGGGAATTCTGTTTGAACAGAAAAGTGCACCTCCTTGAGGCAAGTTTCTCAGCTAGGTCACTTTATGAAAACTGATGTGGCTTAGATGAGCAACTAAAAACTTCCTAGGTCAAAATGAACAACATGATTGTAACACTAAAAAATGAGGAAGGCACCATTTTGGAGGAGAATGCAGATCTAGAAAAAGAGATTTCTGGGTTTTACAAAAATATGCTTATTGAACTTGTTGCATTAAGAACTAAAGCCATTAATTTGTTCATAAATCATATTTCCTCCTTAATTACCAAGGAGAATAATGCGTCTCTTATGAAACCTATCTGCATGCAAGAAGTGGAAAGTGCGGTGAATCAGATGGCAGCACGAAAAGCTCTGGGCCCTGATGGTTTTACTATCAATTTCTTTCATCACTGTTGGGATTCTCTAAAAAATTACATTCTAGATTTGGTGGAATAATCAATAAATAAGTAGTGGGTTCTCCCTTCCCTCAATTCCACTTACCTTACACTCTCATTCCAAAGGAATATGGCACCGATCACCCTGGTAAGTTCTGACCCATCTCTCTCTGCCATGTTACTTACAAAATGATCTCTAAATTTGTTGCCAATCGTCTGAACCCCCTTCTTCCTTCACTTATTTCACCTGAGCAATCTAGTTATGTGGAGGGCAGAAAGATCCTAGATTGCATCATCCTAGCCCATGAAATTACCCATTCCTTAAAACAATCCAAAACACATGGCATGCTCCTAAAGCTTGATCTCTCCAAATATTTCGATAAAATGAGTTGGGAGTTCATTGAGAAAACTCTCCTAGCCTTTGGTTTCTGTCAAAATTTAATCTCTTTAATCTCCCCTTCCTTCTACTCCATTCTTGTCAATGGTATTCCCTCCTCCACATTCTTTGTCTCCCATGGGATTAGACAAGGTGATCTGATTTCCCCCTTTCTCTTTATTTTAATGACAGAAGGACTCAGAATAATGCTTAAACAAGACATCTCCTCCAATTCCTTATGAGTTATTTCTCTCCACGGAGCTCCCCCCATTGTCTACCATCATTTTGTTGATGAAAACCTTCTTTTTGGTCACCCCTCGGTCCAGGAAGCTTGTACTTTTAAATCCATATTGGACATATTTTCTAAGGCCTTTGACACCTCCATTAATATGGAAAAGTCTTATATCTTATTTTATAATACTAACATCACCAACCAATTCAATATCTCTAGAATTATCCACTATTCGATGGCCAGTATGCCCTCAAAGTACTTAGGAGTCATGTTCTTTGATTTTGCGATCAAGCACTCCTCGTGGAAAGAACTTTTGCACAAGATGGAAACCCGAATTTCCTCCCGAACCTTTCGATCCTTAAATCTGGCTAGCTATTTATTTATTCTCAAAGTTGTTCTGCAATCCATGCCTCTCTATCTTTTCTTTGTCCTTGATACTCCTAAATGGGTTCTCAAACACATTAAAGAAATTCAATTTTTTTTTCTTTGGGGATGTGACAAGAACAAGCATAGGTGGTCCCTAGTAAGATGGAAGAAGGTCTATCTTTTAAATATAGAAGGGGGCCTCAGGATCACAGACCCTGAGATTAATAATAGGGTACTCTCTACTAAGCTCTGGTGGAAATGGATATCTCAAAATAATACTCCTTGGGCTAAAATTTGGAATTATAAATATAATAGAGATTGTACCCACCCCCAATCTTGTTAGATTTGATCAGGATCCTCATGGTTCCTTGATTTGGAAAGCGTCCAATACCCAAAGAGCCCTTATTCAACACCACAACTTTGGGGAAATTAGGAATGGGAGCAACACCCTCTTCGGGCATGATGCTTGGATGCAACTTCCAATATTTACAAACAAGCAAACTTGGGAAGGACTCCAAGATTTCTTACAAATAAATCACAACACGTTTGTGAGAGATTTTTGGACAGAAGATATCACTTCTACTTTCAAAAAATGGAAAACTCCCTGCAATTGGCGACACCGTCTAGAGTCGGAACACTTGGAGACTATTTGGCAGGACATTCAACGAAGAAGCATTAGAATTAAGCATGGCCATGATATCATCATATGGGGTTATGGAACCACTAGTACCTATATGGTCAAAGAGGCATACTCTCTTTTAACAACTAAACAGAAGGAGCCTCCCATTATAAATTGGAGAAAAATATAGAATCCCAATCCTTGGATCAAGGTTTCCACGTTCTTATGGTTGTTATCTCACATGCATATTCTCACCTAGGATAATATTCTCAAACGTGACTTTCATGGGCCTTCACCCTATTTTCTCTGCAACATTCAGTCTGAATGCATAGACTATCTTCTGGATTCCTATTCCTTTGTCATTTTGTTATGGGACAAAGCAATAGAGAATACCAAAAGATCCAAGCGAGTTAAAGGAAACATCATTGAGACTCTTCAGTAATGGGCTGAGAACCCCTTTCAAAGTTTGATTCTTAATCTTCTTTGGTAACTACTACCCGAATTCATCACTTGGAACATATGGAAAGAAAGAAACCTTCACATTTTTGTTGGAAAACAAAATACTCAGGAGGAATTCTAGCGCATCATCTACAATAACCTACATGAATCTCTTTCCTATTGACTTTGGAGTCACACCGGATTTTCAATTCTCCCCCTGAGTAGGAACTACTTGATAAATGGAATATTTATCTCACCCCTCATAATGGACCTTCCAAGTCACCAAGAGTTAACATTTAAAGTCCTAACATATGGGATCCCCCTCCTGATGTTGTCTATAAAGTCAACTTTGATGGGGCATCCAAAGGCAATCCTGACATTTCCGGGTTCAAAGGTGTCATTAGAAACAATAGGGGGGAAATTCTGTGGATCTACTATAGGAACATAAGCTATAATAGTAATAATGTTTTTGATTAGAGGGTCTCATTAGGGATATTGGCATCGCCATTAAAAATAAAATCTTCCCCTTAATGGCTGAAAAAATGATGCATGGATCTCAGACCTGTAAGCTCTCTCCTAGCTGGAGATTGGAACATGGTCTCACTTGACTAACTACCCATCTCTCGTAGAATTGGTCCATATCCTTCCACCATGTGAAATGCTCCATCAACTCTTTGGAGGATTTCTTATCAAATGAAGGAGTCCTCAATAATTCATCATATACGGAAGGTGGGCTTAGCAATATCAATAACACTATTCTAGTCCACATATGTCAGAATTTGGCATTAAAGGATTTCTCTAACCTGGATGTGGGTGTTACATGTCTTGTAGAAGGTGTTAATGGACTCGAGTTGTGGGCTGATAGGGCGACACCTCGCATTAAGGGTCCTCATCATCCCCCCCCCCAAGATATAGTTAATGGACACTGAAGGAGAGGATGAGGGTATTATAGCTAGCATGGAAGGAAGGCCTCGACATTCAATCACCCTGTCAAGAGATGGGAAGTCAGTCACCTCGAGGGATGGTAGATCCATTTCTATGTCTCATCAGGCATTGGAAGGGACATCGTCTCCTTAACTCTACTTTAATGGTTTATGTGTTTATTCGTGCTACCGAGGGGTTTATGGATCTTGTGAGGTTAGTCTATGGGATTCATTTTATGTTCTTGTGTTTGGATCTAGCTTA
Organism: Pseudotsuga menziesii; assembly: GCA_001517045.1. Classification (NCBI taxonomy): domain Eukaryota; kingdom Viridiplantae; phylum Streptophyta; class Pinopsida; order Pinales; family Pinaceae; genus Pseudotsuga; species Pseudotsuga menziesii. Next base: position 524,127 of record LPNX011038508.1, read on the forward strand.
CAACATCTCCTCCCAGTTCATCTCTGGTCTGCCCCGCTAGTATTTTCCATGGCCTAGATCTTACCTGAAGTACCATCCTTGGCCTCTATCTCAGGATAATTGCATTGTCTTTCCCCAATTTGATATTGGTTCGTCCACCCAGTTTTCTTGGAAAACCAGTTCTCGTCTGCTCTATCAGCTGATGTAGAGTTCAAGAGATAGTACAGGCTCCAACATCAAGTTGATTCATAGTGAAACCATGTCCCATCAACACGGAACCCCCTGCTGGGGTAGCAATGGTAGAGGTCGAGCTCAATCAGATTCGAGTCTAAGGAAGGAAGATGGTTATGAAATAGTTGTTTCCATGCAGTACACAAACTGATAGATGAGTGGGAATCCCATTTGGTCACAAAACACTTGGATAGAGGTATTAGAGGCAGACATCTCAACCATTATTGGATTGTCAAGAATATGATGGGATCCCTTATGGAAGAAATGGTTAGTACTTGGAATTACACTCGTAGTTCAATTCTCCAGGAAAAAACTAGGTTGATAGAACTTGATACTCAACTCAATAAGAGGGATGCAACTTCAGAGTGGAAACACCTTGCATTGGGTCTCCACACGTCAGGAAATAATGAAGGTGGTCGTGGCAGCATCACGGGGGAACCTACGACATCCTTGGATATAAGGAGCTCAGTCCTGAAAATTCCCATCACGTTGATTGTATAGTTTCCAATACCTTCCACCATCACTCAACTGAGCAACAAGTGTGTCCGTGATATTGAAGTACTAGTTCACAAATCCTCTCCTCTTCCTCTTAAGCAACCAAAAAATATGAATGATGAATATTTCCAGGGGGTGGTCCTATCATTGAGGAAAACCCGAACCTTTAAGTTTGGTGATGTTGAAGAACCTGTAGCCTGTTTTTCCTACCTATGTTTTACTTGGTTAGTTTTGTTACTTTCGTTCTTTTCAATATAATTCTAGAACATCGCATAAATGTCTATGAAACTTATCAGTGTTTTGAAGTATAGCACTCGACCCCCATCTTCTATATGGGTTTTTGTGCCATAATATTTAAAGGAAAAAAAAGACATGTTAATATTTTTGACTTGTTGGGGTGGTGGGTTTAGACCACCCCACTACTATTTCTAGGATGTACTTTTGAATGTAACTTTTTGTTTTGGCTAATCAATACAAATGCAAGCTTCTGAAAAAAAATACGTGTATAATATGTTTCAGTTAAGAAGAGTGGATATGATATTTTTTGTGATTTTTTGGACGTTTATTAATTTTACATTTGTGTGTAAAACATGTATAATATGTTTGAATAGTCCCAAGGTATAGCTTCATTGGTAAGATGTACACACACTATTTCATAGAGGGGAGAGGTCACGAGTTCAAGCCTTGAGTCCTTTGGGTTTTAGGCCTTTTGCTGGGGAGGTCGATGGCTTACCACCCTTACCATTCATGAATTATAGGGATGTATTGGTGGGTTTTCTGATCAATTTCCCAATTTAAAAAATGTTTGAATTAAGAAGAGTA
>LPNX011038517.1:5475-25475 GCA_001517045.1 Pseudotsuga menziesii
TTTAAAGATTCAAAAGGGTACAAGTTGATAAATTTGAGCACAAACAAATCCTTCATTGAAAGGTGTGTTCAGTTTGAAGAAGAACCCCTTGCAGAAGTGGAAGTTGGTGAAGCCTCTTCACCGCCTGAACCTCAAGAAGTAAGTAAAGAGTTTGTTGAACATGATGATTCTGATTTGTCTGATGGATATGAGTTTATTGCAGACCCAAAGAGCCCCAAAAGGCCTAAATGGGCAGCCAAGACACTACATGCAGCAGGAGAGCTAGCTGGGGATCCCAATGACCCAAGGAGGACTAGATCTCAATTTGAGAGTGGTCTGTGCATGAAGGATCCTATGTTTGCTGAAAAATTCTATTTTATGGTGGATTCTGATCCTCAAACATATGAAGAAGCAGCAGGAGATCCAATATGGAAATCTTCCATGAAGGAGGAGTTCAACTCACTCCAGAAAAGCAACACATGGGAGCTAGTGGATCTTCCCCCAGGGAGAAAACTAGTACAGTGTAAGTGGGTCTATAAGACCAAATTTTATGCTGATGGTTCACCATTGAAGTAAAAGGATATATTGGTAGCTAAAGGCTACTCACAGGTTCATGGCATATATTACAATGAGACCTTTGCCCCAGTGGCAAAAATGGACTCCATCAGGCTAGCTCTAGCCATTGTCGCCTCAAGGCAATGGGAGGTACATCACATGGATGTAAAGTGTGCCTTTCTGAATGGAGATCTAACTGAGGATATATATATGCATCAGCCTCAATGTTTTTCTACTAACCCTTCTCTTGTGTGTAGGTTGAGAAAGTCATTGTATGGGCTAAAGCAAGCCCCCAGGGCTTGGTATGCCAAGATAGATAGCTTCTTGCTATCTCTGAATTTTGTTCGGTGAAAATCAGATCCAAATGTCTATTTGAAGTCTATTAATGGTTCACTAATGATCATTGTGTTATATGTTGATGACCTCCTTATTAGAGGAAGCTCACAGGTTGAGATTGCTTCCTTAAAAGGAGCTATGAACCAATCCTTCTCCATGACAGATTTGGGGCTCTTAAGTCAATTTATGGGGCTTGAGATTGCTCAAAACAAAGCTGGAATAAAGGTGCACCAGTCCAAGTATGCCTTGGATTTTTTGATCAAATTCAGAATGCAAGATTACAAAGCAAGCAAAACTCCTTTCCTTTCAGGAGTGAAGCTGGAGGAAAATGATTCTCCACCGATGGTAAACAATACACTGTATAGACAATTGATTGGATGTTTATTGTATTTGACACATACTCGACCTGATATTTGTTATGAAGTAAGTGTGGCTTCTAGATTCATGGATCAGCCTCATGAGATCCATTGGAAAGCAGCCAAAAGGATCCGTAACTTTGTTCAGGGAACAAGGACACATGGGATCTTCTATAAAGCAAAATTTTATCTTGATTTGATTGGATTTACTGACATTGATTGGGTAGGTGGTAGCACAGATAGAAAGTCCACTTCAGGTTATGTGTTCATGCTTGCAGAAGGGCCAATCATCTGGTCAAGCAAGAAACAGAGTGCCATTGCACTCTCATCTACAGAAGCTGGGTATAGAGGAGTTGTTAATGCAACAACTCAGTGTTTATGGTTGCAGGGTTTACTTGGAGAGTGTGGTTTCAAACCTGAGTACTCAACTACCATCTACTGTGATAACCAGAGTACCATTCGAGTATGCAAAGATCCATTTCAGAATCAGAGAACCAGACACATTGAGATTCACATGCACTACATCAGAGAGCTTATGCATGATGGCACCATTCACCTACTCTTCTGTTCATCTTTAGAACAAGTAGCTGATATCTTCACCAAAGCATTTTGTGAGAAGACCTTCAGCAATCTAAAATCACTGCTAGGGATTTCTAATCATGCTGTAAAGGCATGAGTGGAGACAAGATTCTACAATTTTGTTTTACAGTCCATGTTTAAGGGAGGATTTTCCCAAGTTGGTTTTCCCTCTTTCCTTGTTTATTTGGACATGCAGTATGTAAAGGGTGACTAAGCCTTGTTGCTCGGCCCTATATTTTTGATTTATTACTCATAAAGTCAGGATTAAGGAGGGTTGTTATAATAATCAACCCATAGTTTACCCACTTTGACATTAATTCATTTATTTTTGTCTTATTTTCCTAGTTCATGTGTCCCACCTTGTGCAAGTTGCTAATTGCCTATCCATAGAGGCCAAACTTGCCATCTTTGAATCATGTAGCTCTTGGGAAATCCTTAGGAATCAAATCTGCTTTATTCCTGGCCTCCTAGGCGCCCTTTTGCTTTTTCTACTTTATTGCCTACTTTTTCAGTGTTTTAAGGCACATGGGAAAGCTAGACTAGGTGAGGTGAACTTGTTTTTTTTCCTACACATCCTCCTCTCTTTTCTCCATGAAAAATCATGTATGAGATGCCATTCCACCCCTCTTTAGCTTTCCTATTCCTTTTTTCCAATTCATGAGCTCCATGACACATTTGGGATCCAGCTTTTACACCTATGGGGGATTTGCTTATTTTTGGTAAACCTGCTTTATGCTAGATTTGGATGCTTCCTCATGCATTCGATTTCTTCATGTATTCTATTTATTCAGCAGCCTATGATATTACAGGGTTGGCTATTGTACACTCAGTTAATATAATTTTGTGTTACAGCTCCATATTCAGTCTCCATTGTTAGCAATTTTGCATGATCAATTGATAATTGTTGTGGGTAAAATTAATCTACTGCTGGCCTGAATTTCTACACTATTTCTATTGGCACCTTGTGAGGATATAATTCAATGTTCATAAATTACTTGGTATATATCAATGCAATATATGTTATAAACCTGCATATAAAATACCTTACACATAAAAACATCATATATCCTTTAGTAGGTATATAACAACATCATTCCATGAATATTGGTGGGAGAACCAAACACCACCAAACAAAGTATTAGAGAATTCCTTCCAATCCATAAAAGTTATTCAAATATGAATAACAGCCAAGTGACCTAAAACTTAATAGCCCAAGGTAGGCCATTTCATAATAAGGTGTCTTGCCAAGAAATCCAAGCATGTAGATATTATTGACAGACATGTTCAATCTAGGAAAATATTTTCCTAACAAGATTATAGAAGTGTTTTAAGGTACTATTATACAAAATATTTTGAACAAAATGCTACTAGAACCCATAACTCCTCCAAACCATTAAAATTTTGAATTTTTTCTAAGACTCTTACATGGCCAACACCTTATGATTCTTTAAGCTTCATTAATCACCAAAATTTTGAATATGCAGATTATGTTCTAACACAAGCAATGGATTTACATAGTAATAAAATATCTGATATCATAATAGCAGAAGTTCATTTTCACAAATGAAATAAACCATAAACTTCTAAAAAAATATCAACTCCAAGTTCACAATTCCATACAAATGTCCTTTATTTTCATTTGCTAGGGATAACTTGTACATCCATATCTATGTGTTTTGTCCAAACTATCTTTAGCACCACTAGCATAATGGGAGATGGTTGTTACCCACAATAAATTGTTCTAAACATTTGAACATCAACCATCTAGTTCTATATAAAGACAATAGATATAGTTGAAAGCATATGAACATGTTTACTTCAAGCAAAGCTAGTCTTACTATTTGGAAAAAAAAAAAACATTACGGGGAGGGAAACAAGTCATGAAGCAATTTCACAAATCATTTTCGTAGTGATAAGTATCCACTATGGTTACCACCCTCAATCTGGGATATGAGGTGACATTGGGGAAATATTTCATGTTAATAATCTCACATACATACAATATAAAAGTAGTTCCCCATGACCTAATTTGGTATTAGAAAGTACTAATGAGTCCCAATGTTAAAAAAATGGTGTGCATTCATGTAGAACCATCCATTTCGACTCACCCAGTGTATAAGACTTGCCCCATACCAATGTTGCATAGTATCTTGACCAATCTTTTGTCAAAAATCTCATTTCCAAGGGAACCCTTCATAACTAAGATACAAATACAGCATATAAGTCCTACCCAAGCTATAATGTCAGGAATAGTCTTCCTCAAGTACTGCTACTAATAAAGAAAGAGATCGTAGGGTTTCATAATGATTGGATTTGGGCATAAATAACAACACCAAATGTTAAAGAACTAAACATAGTTTTGTGCTGATGTTGTGATTCCTTCCTAGGTCCATATGATCAATACATGGAAACTATATCTTCACATGATATTTAAAAAATACATATGGTTGAAGGTGATTGGAGAAATCCAAAAATGATACGATGAATGATCTTTCCACCGATTATGATGCATGAGGATAAATAGTATGTTTGAATACCTTGCTTATTAGGCTATGTTATGAAGGGTTTATGATGCATGCATATTCAAACAATGTTTGAAGACCTTGTTCATTAGGTTGCATTATGGAGGATCAATGGCTTGGCTTCTATTGTTTCCAACTCTTGATTCCTATTTTCTCATTGAGAATTGTATTATGAGGCATCACCACATATTTTGAGGCATGATGGTGTTAGTTTATAGGTCAATATTGAGAGGGGGGGTGAATCAGTATTGTTATATTTTTATTATTTTTAACCACTTTTAAATCTATTATTAGAAACAAATAACAACAAGAATATAAATAACACAATTTTAACGTGGGATCCCAATACAGTAAACCACCAACTAGTTCTATACAGGAAAATTGTATTTACAAGAGTTATTTGAAAGAAACCACTTGCTGGATACAACAATCCATAAGTTTCTCAGCCACCACTGAAGGATGCACCCACACCATGGTTTCTTCCTACACCTATAGAAAATGATACACCAATAACCCGGTTATCTAGCCACTACTGGAAGGATTCTAAGACCCCCTTGCAGGCATGTAGCCTTCCCTAGCACCACCCTTCCACCCTATAATATGTTTCTTACAATTTCTCTCCCACTGAATTCCGTAACACTCACTAGTCTCTAATGTTGATCATGCAATTCAACCTGAAAATACATCTTCCTTCTTACTCTCACATTCCTTATATAATTCTTAGCATTTAAGTTTCTTTCAATGGTTGCGTCTCTTCAACCTAGATAAACACATTTTTTCATAGACAGGTTCTAACATGCTCATCATACTTCTACAAATTCTTTCTTGTGCCTCTTCGTCTATAGTCCTGTGTGTTTTCTTTCCACTAAAACTGGAGTTGCCTCTACCTTTATCAACATCTCCAAATCCATAGCCTCAGCTAAAAATACCACCAATGTTTTTTCCACTGTTGATCTTTATCATGCAATTAATCCAATGGTTCAAAGGTGATTCCTCCACACAACTTGTGCACTGGTTACGGTAAAGTCTCGGACCTGAAATTCTTATAGAATGACCCTCAATATTTTTCTAGATCCGCCACGATGGGTTGGGATTACGATGAAGGCCCCAGACCTGGAATTTCTCTATGGCGGCTCTCAAACCTCCTCAATATTTTTTGTGTCTACCGAGATGGATTAATCCTCATGGATGTTCATCTGCAGAATACAATATGGGTCATCGATCATTTTGGTGATCGACCGTAGTTGTTGTATTTTGCGAGCGACCTCTCACACTGACACTTACCACTACTACATTTCGACCCAAAATCTGACGGAAAAATCCGACGGCGCGTGGATTTCTTTTTCTAAACCTACCAAAAATCACAAAGATAACTTTTTTTTTTTAAATGTGGCCCTAATCGTCGCTTAAGCGACGACTAGTCTCATAAGCGTCGCTTAAGCGACGACTAGTCTCATAAGCGTCGCTTAAGCGACGTCTAGCCCCATAAGCGTCGCTTAAGCGACGGCGCATCAGAAGGCATAATTTAAGTTTTTAGGCTTGTTACCCAAGACAACAATGCCATTAGTGTTTCTAGGAGACCATGGGTGTGTGATATTTCACTCTAGACGATACGATGATATATCTTTGGGATGTTGTATACCATTGGAATTTTGATTTCTATGTCAAAGAAAAATGTATCAATAGATCTGGTCACTAAAAAGTAACACTGAATCCCTTTTAGAAGCAATCATGTATGCACCAAGATCTGCTTGTTGGCCACCTTGTGTCAAAGGACCAAGTTGGCATGGGTGTTGCAATGAAGAATGTTATGATACTGCAATAGGGATAGTTGTAACCTATCAATATAAAGTGAAAATGTGTTCAAACATTTATTGTTTGCAATAAATAAATATGTTCCAAAATATTACCAATTTAATGATGCTTAAACAAGCACAAACACAGTTGCACATGTGTGTATATGCTTGTTGATGTCCATATGTCTTTGTCCCATCAATTTTTGTGTTGAAGAGTATCCCTAGGATATTTTGGTGATGGAAAATTATCACTAATAAAGAAATCCCCAAATCATTAACTTATTATGACGACAAATTTTCAATAAATATATATTATGCATGGTATAAGATTGACATAAATATTATATAGTTTTTATACATAACAAAAATAAATCTACAAAAAAAATTTCCATGAATAAAAAAAATATGATAATGACCAACCTAAAATAGAAAAGAGAGGCTACTATGATATATAAATGAAAGGTCAAAAGAAAATAGATTGCAAGATGAAAGTAAATTCATTTGAGTGAAATAAGGCAGATGGGACATCAAGAAACTATCTTGAAACCAACCAAATCATTTTATATTGCAAAAATTAAACATGTGAGAGGTATAAGCACATTCAATATAATACTAATTCTGGTGGAGTAGTGAAAGCAATTCCATTCCATTAGATTTGTCCTTCATTTCATTGGTTTAGATCTTAGATTCCCCTCTTTGGTATTAACCTTAGCTATCTATTTCACAATTCATTTAGCATTTACACTCTATCCTAGTGTCTATCTCTCAATGGATCCTCTCAACATTCATCTTATGATGACGAAGAACCCAGTCATTCCAACATGGTGTAGGAACTAGCCATCACTCTCACTGAAATTCGAAGACATTAATGTAGGGATTCCACATCTACCTTCCAACTAGACACTAGAATATTCGTACCTAAATATGATTCTCAAATGCACATGCACATGCACATACATGTTAAGTTGTTATCAAATTTTTTTGTGCTCTCTTGATATAGAATGAGGGCATCGTCACCTAGCACAACACCTAGGAAAAAGGAGTCCCACGAATGGTTGGCTAGCTAGCTCGAAAGATGGGGTTTCTACTGCCTAGATGGTGAAACTTTCTAAGATATACCATGAATTTAATATTAGTTTTGATGTGTTAGTTGGATAGTTAGATAGAAGAATATATTGAAGATCTATTGTTTTTTTTCGTAAAAAAAAAATAGTGTGATTCTCTCACCATATGCTAGCAAGATATCCCTCTATATAAATGATACCATACAAAGATGAGTGTCATTAGTTCAAAGCGCCTTGCTAATGTGGAAGAATAAAATAAATCTAATAGTATATTGGAGCAAGCTTCCCCCCAATACATAACAATTGGAATTATATTTTGTGCTATGGGAGTGGTAACTATAGCGCTCTACCCACCAAGCTCTCTCATCCCTTGGATCCAAATCGATGGTGGAAATCTATTACATCATGAGTTCATATTTTAAACGAAAAACAGAAAATCGATTTGGGATTTTTGTTGTGGAAAAGACGCAAGTCGTGGTTTTATCCTAGCATTCATGCAACCCTGTCACCAGACCCATCTGTATTCCTTGTCAATAATCTATGGGCATATCCCTGTAGCCATAGCCATGTGTGTTATCTTTGCATGCTTGGGAGGCCAATCCATCTACTTTTTTCTTGTATACTGAGACAACAACGATGTATACCTTTCAACCGGGTTCACCAAATAGATTTGTGGAAAGAAGAGAAGCCCCATTACTATTTTGGGCTCGGCCCTCATTGTTATCTATTGGGTTTGACAGGGTTGCATTAAAAAATGTTTATTCGGATGAAGCATAGCAACTCCATTGACAAGGGAAAAAACTACACAACTCAACACAGTGGTCAATAGGTAATTCTTCATCTCGTGAACAATAGGAGAGAGCCGCAAGAGGATAAGGCCACAGGGGACAGAGCTCGCAGAGGAGAGGGCCGCAAAGGAGGGTTTGCAAAGGAGGAGGATTTACAAAGGTCACACTGAGGCTGACAAAATGCCCCAAATGGATCCGTTCTCAGGCATTAGAGGAAATTTCAACTCAAAATGGGCCTTTTAACTTTTATTTAAATTCCATGTCATCATGTGTTAGCCAATGAAATTGGTTTAAATTTGAAATACCGTATAGGTCTTAAACACTTTTTTAATATAAATTTTGGGATAGGTATCATAAAAAAAACTACTTTTTTTTGTTTGTATTTTTGACATATCTCCCCGTGTTTTTACTCAAATTCCGATCGGGAGAGCTCGTTGGATGCGGAATTAAATTCCGCATCCAACGAGTACCCACTCGGTATACTTTTGACGGACCCTGCTACCCCAAAAACAAGAAATACCTGAAAAAATGAAATGATGACATCATCATTCCATTTTTTAGGTATTTCTTGTTTTTGGGGTAGCGGGTTCCATCAAAAGTATGCCGAGTGGGTACTCGTTGGATGTGGAATTTAATTCCGCATCCAATGAGCTCTCCCAATCGAAATTTGAGTAAAAACACGGGGAGATATGTCAAAAATACAAACAAAAAAGTAGTTTTTTTCTTTTCTTCCTCCAAAATTAATAAATATTATTTTATTATTTTATTAATTCATTTTGGGAGGCCCATTTTGAGTTGAAATTTCCTCTAATGCATTCCACCATATCAGTTGCACTTGTACGTATATGCTCTTTAATAGATAAGTTAACCTCCTTGCTTGAGTTCATTTCTTTTACCAGGCTTTCCATGTTCTTCAGCAAAAATAGATCACTATACATACATCTCTCTTCTATAGAGGGAATTAAATTATTGAACAGAATTCTACAATTATCATGTATACCCCCAAATAGCCTGTCAAACTTTATGGTCATTATGACCTTAAGCAAACTATTGAAAACTTCTGCATCAACCTCATTTCTCCCTAATGTATCTCTTGCTCTGAAAAATTGCTCAATTGTATACAAAAATCCCTCAACAGAGAGGGTAGAAGAGACAAAAATTTTCCATCATTGTTGTCATTCTGTTCCTGTAGTTTTTACACTAACATAAATAATAGGTTTACTATTCTGTTGAGAGTGTGTTTTGAATCAGAGGAAACAAGCACATTGATTATCTCTTGTGTGCATATTGCATACCAATAGAGGAAATTGCCATGTTTTGTTCAGGTTGACTGCAATGAGAGGTTGCATCTATTTGCATTTTCCGATTATGTGCTTTTATATGTTGGCATGCATAGGTTTTACCAGTGCTAGGATGGGGTTCTATGTAGGAGAGGATAGAAATATATGCCCGTAAATGTTTTGGACACTTGTGCAAGTTGCGTGAGAGATAGTTCTTTATTCTCTTATGCAAGGAATGGATATAAGAGCATAGTTTTTATAGATTTGGAATGTTTGCATTTGCACAACTGTACACACAAATATGGGGGCAAAAGGTCCTTGATAAGTATCTTTGTATGTATCCTGTTAATTTTTATATTTTCTTGCTTTGCTTTGTTTGCAGACTTGTCCGTTGTTACATTGGGTTTTTACCAAGGTATGTGAAAAGTGCTTTATTTTAAGCATTTATTGGATAAATAAGTCCCTAGAGCTCTCAGGTTTGTCTGTTTAAACTCAGTGTCCAAGGTGACATAGGTTTTGTTTTTTAGGAAAATGCTCTTAGCCAGAGTCTTAATGTCCTAGACCCTATTTAGATTGCCAGTTCTGTATTTTATAATGCATCTATGAAATGAACTGAATGCTCATAGAGAACACATTCAGTTAAGAATTTGAGGTGATGAGTTTGTAAGATGCATCCCAGCTTCTGCTAATAACTGTGGAGCAACAAGCATGTTTTTATAGATAGGAAATAATCCATGCAATGCTTTATATGTTGCATACATATTACAAATAAATTTTATGTTCTGGTTCTCTCTAAGCTCATGGGAGAGAAATGGAAAATTTTCCTTGTAAATCTCCCACCACCTTTCTGGTTGAAATATCAATGTTAACCCACACACCCTCTCCATCATATCGATCTTCTTTCCAAGGCCCTTTAAAAGAATAATAGTTTGACTAATAACCAATGAAATACTAAGGGTTAAGCCCCATGTGGGATTTGTCTGTGAGTTAGCTTTTATCACTTGTGGGATGGTCGGCACAGGTTTTCATCTATGAATTAGGGAACATTGGGTGATATACTTCTGTGCTTCACAAGTCCATTCCCTTGTTTATCAAGCAAATAGGATTTCACTCATTGAGCCAATCTAATCGTTCTTAAAACATATAAATTATTCATCTGTAGCTCCCACCAGAGTTTCACCTAGTGCCAAGTTTCTCCACATATTTCTAGAATGTTGTGTCAATGGGATGTGATTTGTTGATTTTCCTGTAGCACCACCTCTCTCTCCATATTTTCTCCTCACTTTTCAACTACCCAACTGAGGAAAATGGAGCCATTTGGTTCCTTGGAGAAGACAAGAATTTTTTTTTGATTTTCTTGTGCCCAAGCAAACAATTGATAAGTTCATCTTCTCTCGTGCTTTCCAAGTTGCAAAAATAGCCCCTTACCCATCTGTCATACAATATACCCTCTTATAGCTGCCATGTGCTTGGAAAACTTGCTACTGCAATCTCCAATTGCAAAGGATGGGCCACCTCAATTCCCCCTAATGCATCTCTTGCTCTGAAAAATTGCTCAATTGTATACAAAAATCCCTCAACAGAGAGGGTAGAAGAGACCACAACTGCACTCCCTGGATGAACATGTGATGGGAAACCATGCAACGAGGAGCTCGGAAAAAGTTTGTTCAGGTTCCCTATGTTTTCTTTGCTCACAATTCCTCTAAACTTTGTCAGAGTTCCAAGTATAGACTCTATAAGCTTAAAGTTAGCTCCTAGCTTCCCCAACATCTCTTCCTACTTTGTCTTGTCATAACCTACTTGAAGCAGCAAATTTAGTGAAAACAGTGCATCATCTTCACATTCGTTTCCATCAAGAACAAAAAGCACAACTTTTCGCAGTGCCCCGACATGCATGCTCAAAAGGGATGTCAATCTTTTCAGCAAAATGCTTCTCTGCCATTTTGATTTTTTCAAATGCATTTGAAGAATGAAAAGCCATGAGAAGAACTTCCAAATGAAATAGGGATGGAAGACTTGCACAAACTTCTTGGATATTTAAGCACCCTGAATATGTAGCTTTCACTTTCTCAACAATAAAACCAGCGTAGCCTTTGCAGATTTTGAGTCTTAAGGATTCATCTCCCAAACTGGACCCTGTGGATGTCCTTATAATAAGAATGCGAGCTACAAGAACAAGAGCATCATCAGTATAAGCAAACCTCCCATCCTCTACCTTCAGAACTTGATTTACTAGGTGTTCTTCAAGTTCGATGGATAAGGCATGCCTCATAACAAGTTCACACACTTCTCCTACTACTGTTCACACACAAGATTGATTATTAGAGGCTATTACATGCTCAATTTTTCTGGCTTTTTGCTTCTTCATAGTTGTATGATACTGTTTTGGGGTTGAAAAGTGCCCATAATCCATGTAGGTGTGCCCAGGACTGCTATAGGTGACTGATTATGCTCATGATAGTCCATATTTTTTAAGATCCATGGTTGTTCCTCATGAAAGTCACCCAAAGAAGTGCCCATATTTGTTGTAGGTGACTGTGTTTTACCACTTTTAGGGTCGTTGTGTGAAAATATGCCTCAAAATGCACCTTTGAAGGTTGTTTTACGGATAATAAGTGTACAAACCAAGGTTAAACAAACTTGATGTTTATTGATTATTTTAGATTCATTATACTGTTGTTTTGATGCAAACTGCTACTCCATTGTTTATCTCACAGAGGTTACCGTCGTTGAGTATTTAAAGACAATTTTATTGCAGAACTTCTCATTCATGCCTAGGTTTCACTAAATAATGCTGAGGAATGTTGATATAATGGCACAGGTTGCATTTTGAAGGTTCCCTGTGTTTTCTTTGCTCACAATTCCTCTAAACTTTGTCAGAGTTCCAAGTACATACTCTATAAACTTAAAGCTAGCTCCTAGCTTCCCCAACAGCTCTTCCTGCTTTGGCTTGTCATACCCTGCTTGAAGCAGCAAATTTAGTGAAAACAGTGCATCATCTTCGCATTCTTTTCCAATCAAACAAGGTTCCACTGGGTTCTCCTGTGGTTGAAGACATTTTTTGTCGCCCCAAATTTCTTCTCTTTATTTCCTCTTCATCAACCTTGACCTGTATGACTCGTAGAGCCTTAAGGGCATCCTTTCCTATGTTTTGTAGCGTCTTCTTGCTTCTTTTGTTATGCTTCTTTTGAACAGAATTTTGTGCATTTGACTGTCCAACTTGTAGTGTGCTCATTGAAGCCAAACTTGATGCCCCCACAGAGGCCAAGCTTGATGTCTCCATCATAGGTGCCTGCTGAACAATAGACTGCTGGATCATTAATTGTTGTACTTCATCTGAACCTTCTTTCTCGTCAATGAAGCCCTCCTTTTGGGTCTCACAAACCTCATCCTCATAGACTTCATGTTCATCATGATCTCTGACCTCTAAAAGTTCGCCCTCAAATGGTAATGCTTGATGCATGCTACTATCATGTTTTACCTGTAACTCATTCTTATTTCCATCTAGGTCAACCAGCTCTTCAAAAACATTTATCACAGGTTCTTCCACTTGAATCTCCTCATTAGAAGATGTGTTTTGGCAGTCATTGTGTACCTTTACTTTTTTCTCTTCATACAAATCCTCATACTCTCGATTTTCTTCTGGGTTGTCTTCCTCTTTCTCATACACTTCATTCTCTTCTTCATACAAATGAACATCTTCCTCGTAATCTTGTTCCTCACCAAAATCATTTTCATCCTCAGTCACCCATTCCTCGTTTTTTTCTTGCCCAACAGATTTTGAAGCTGAGCCATCATCCCCCACATGCCCTTCCAACTCCAGCTCCTCAGCAGATCCCAGTCTATCATCTAGGTGAGACATAGTGGCTTCCTATGCTTCATCTTGTTGAGAACTAGGACTTTCCCCACCTTCAAGGTTATCATGTAACACATGAACTGGAGAACTAGGTTGGGTAGAAAGAGACAAAAGAGAATGTGACTCAAACTGCACAATGTCCTTTAATTCTTGCTGTTCTTGAAAGGCAAGCTTATCCTGCGACAATGGTACCTCTGATACTTCATTGTTGTCTCTATGGACTTGTTCTATGCTTGATTCCATGTTGCTATCATGTGCTGAAGGACTTCTCTTGGGCTCATTGCTTAACAAAGAAGAGGGCATAGGTTTCTCAGCCCCATTCTTAAATAAACCTTTCTGTAAGGGCATTATAGAAGGGGGAAGAAGAACTCGTGGTTGTCTAACTGAATGACGTGATCTCCCAAGATCAAACTCTTCAACCTCAGGACTTTGTGAGTAAGGAACAGCAGATGGAATTCGAGGATGTTCTTGGACGTGCCATGAATCCTGTTTGTCCTGTTCCCATATGATTTCAGTATACCCATCCATTGCGTTCTCAAGAAATTCAGTATCCACATTAGGGTGACGTGCACTATCATCACTAGAAATCCATCTCTGATCACTTCGATAAGGCATGTGGTCAATCACCTGCATTGTTTCTGAGCTCCCTGGTTTAGAAAGGATTTTAGCAGACCCACTTCTGGTACCTTCAAAGTGAAGATCCCTGCGTGGAAGTCCTCTTCTCCCATGCAAAGATTCCCGATATGCACTGTAGTAATTACTATTACTTTGTTCAGTAGCAATTGTATGGAACATAAAAGGTGAACCATTTCCATTTTCATTCGACTCTCTTCTCCATGAATTCATCGATTTTGTTCTATCGGAAGCAAATATGTCTGCATCACGAGAAACTTGGGTTCGTGGCCCTGCCTCAAATGATTTACTCAAATTTGAACTTTCAGATGACGCAGAACTTGTGATTCGATCAACCATTCTTTCTTCTTCTTCCCACTCCCCTGCATCTAACCGCCGCAAGCCATCTCTGTCCTTTGTGGATCTTCCTCCTGTTGGAAGTTTACCATCATCAACTTTTGCCTCTTCTTCCGTTTTGCTTTCTGCCTGCCTCTTTGCAATCCTTTCCTCCAACTCAAGCAGTTTGCGTCTTGCAGCTTCTTTTCTTCTCTCCTCCTCCAGAATGATCCTTTTTTTCTCTTCGTCTCTAGCCCTCCTTTCTTCATCCAATCTTCTAGCAGTCTCCATCGCCTCCTGCTCTGCCCTCAAAGAGGCTTCTCTGGCCTCTTCTTCAAGTCTCCTTTGACGCTCTTCCTCTTCTCTAGGTAGACGTTGCCTCTCTTCTTCTTCTTTTCGAACAAGCTCCTGAGCTCTCACCTGCTCTTCAATCATCCTTTGCCTCTCCTGCTCCTGCATCTTCTGAACCCTCTCAAGTTCAGCTTCAAAGGATTCTCTAATAGGATCATAGAAATTAGTTTGTTTAGAGTCATCCTTGTTTCTCCTAGAAACCTTAATTTCTGATAAATATTGTTTGTTTTGAAATAATTATTTTGCTTTGAGTAAAATATGCAGAGATTTAGTAGTCAGTTAATTCCAACAAGCGAGTTCAAAACACTGTAGCCGGGAAAAGGCACTTAAAATGTAGATTTCCTTTTCATATTTTGATGACTTAGTCCTAGTTCCTCGTGGACCAAAATGGTAAGCCATGTTGGAAGAATAGCTCTGTAGCTTTAGGGGCATCCTAATGAATAAAATCTCCATAGGGAATTAAATTTCCATCTTAAAAAGTTTGCAATATCTGATCATGTTTCCATTGCTTGGAAGGAAAACTATTAATGAAATCCATAGAAATGGATTCCCATGGTCTGGAAGGAACTACAAGGTGGTCCAACTACAACACAAAGTTGATTCAACTTGCACAAGTTGTCTAGATTGTGTAGGTTGACCACTGTGCGTTGTTGGATGGATTCCATGATACTATTCAAAGAGATCAGCCATTGCATACTCTTCTGTGACTCCCTCATTCACATTTATAACACTGGAGGACAACTTACATTGCTAAGGGTAGAAAAAATATTCTCTGCCATTTTGATTTTTTCAAATGCATTTGAAGAATGAAAAGCCATGAGAAGAACTTCCAAATGAAATACGGATGGAAGATACGCCAATGTCTTTGAGTCACTGCAATAAGTCCTCTCTTGGATTAATATTTTTGAATTGAGGAAAATTTGAATCAGTTGTCAATTCAAATAAGATTCTTTTTTCATTTGATTTAGTGTGGCCTTTATTATTGCAAATGGTGTAAGGGTTTGGAAAAGTCATCAATGATATAGACAAACGTCTATACCAAGATCAACACAAAAATAAGGTCATATAATTACTGGATAATTGTGATGATGCTCATATGATTTGTAGGTAGTAAATATTTAACGTTTTCTTCCTAATCTGTAACTTAAGTAGGACAAAACTAGCCTAGGCCAAGGAATACTTGCCGAGTAGAACTAAGAGAACAAAATTTAGAAACTAAAGCTCAATAGGCAGATAATTTTGTGTGGGATCTAAAGCTCAAGAAACTAGACTTTATAGATTGAATTAGAAGGCAGATGGAATAGAACAAGTAACCCGCATTTTCAGTGGACAAAAATAATTTCATTAAATAAATGTTATATTCATTCTAGTGGTTAGGTTCTGATTTAGTAACTTGCCTAATTTTGATGGATAGGCAGATAATTTTCTGTGGCATCTAAATCTCAAGAAACTACTTTATAGATTTAATTATAAGGCAGATGGAATAGATACTTGATGGATGTCAATAAAATGTTTTTAGGTTGTCTATTTCTCTGTCTCTGAAGTCAATCTTCTTAGATTGCCATTTATAATTTGAAACATTCCGAGTAAAATTATTTTTTAATATAATTTATGTAAAAGATTCATTTTCATGTACTTTAAATGGTGTCCTAGCAGGCCTGGTGTTGAATCAGTCATTAAAGCTTCATCAAGCAAAAACACAGACAAAGATGATTTACATAAATCTTCATCATTACCTGTAAGTATTGTAGACAATGTATTCATGGTTAAAATGTATTTTTTAGTTGTTGAGCTTAATTTACTATTTATTGAAGTATTGAGGCTTATGTTTATGTGCAAATGCCATTGTTTGAATTTTATTTGCACAAAGTTAGTTTTCCTTGTAATCCTAGTTATTGGGGGTCGTTAACATGATAGGTGTATTGGAGTTTGAGTTCACCTTTCTTCCTCAATCTTTATTGATAGCATGTGACCTCTAGAAAAACATAGCAGCTAATGACCTTATATAGACAGGGTATTCATAAGGCTCTATCCACTGATGTGTTTGTTATTTCCCTGCTTAAGTTGGAGCTCATAGCAACTGCAAACATAAACCTTACATAGACATATATTGTGATTTTTTTGTGTGTCATCAATGGCCTCTGCAAACATAAATCTTGAATGGACAGATGTGTTTTATTCTGGATCATTGTACCTGCTATTTTTATTGATTCTATTATTATTCCATCATTGAGGAAGTTAGGCAGCTCTCTTCCATAGTCTGTTGTATTTTGAGTTCACCTTTGTTCCTCAATCATTATTGATAGCATGTGACCTCTAGAAAAACATAGCAGCTAATGACCTTATATAGACAAGGTATTCATAAGGCTCTATCCACTGATGTGTTTGTTATTTCCTTGCTTAAGTTGGAGCTAATAGCAACTGCAAACATAAACCTTACATACACATATATTGTGATTTTTTTTGGGTCATCAATGGCCTCTGCAAACATAAATCTTGAATGGATAGATGTGTTTTATTCTGGATCATTGTATCTGCTATTTTTATTGATTCTGTTATTATTCCATCATTGAGGAAGTTAGGCAGCTCTCTTCCATAGCTCTCTTTAAGGTTGCTATAATGTGCATGCCCATACTCAGACAAGTATTCTAATTTCAACTTCCTCTAGTGTGACTGCTTTCATCATGGACTTTATTGATCTTTGTCTCTTTCCTGGTTCAGTGGTGCCAGAAAGTTTACTCAAAAAATTAGCACTATATAGGTGTATGGTAGAACATAATTGCATTATAAACAACGTATCTGCAATATTGGTGAAAATCTGTGCCCAAGGTATAAAAAATTTGCGTAGAAACTGAGCACAATATATAGAAAATTGTATTATGAAAAATCTCTGGTGGAAATATGTGCCCATATGCTTGAATATTGGTTAGAAAATGAGTACAATTTCTATTCCCTAACCTACATATAATATGCTTAGAAGATGAACACAAAATCTATGCCATTGATGCTACATGAAGGTCTAAAAATTTGCTGCAAGATGTGCAAAAAATGGGTAAGATTGGAGATTTCTTGGTTTACATAGGCATGCGGGTGAGTGGACCTAGTTACAGCTTGTCATGTTTGCATAGATTGTCAAGTTTCACAAGTTTTGACTTAAGTCTGATGTAGCAAGCCAATGCTGCCTTGTTCTGGTTAGATTTGACCTAGTTTTGGATTCGAGTTGAGTTAAACTGGCAATTTTGGGTATAACAGAGTAGGGCTTGCTTTGCTTTACTCTTCTTCTTTGTCATTTTATTTGTTTACAAGTTGTGGATTAAATCTAAGTATTGTAGATCAAAATTGCGATTGTATATTTATGTACCCAATTGTAGAACATAATTTATTGATAAGTTTAAGTTGTTTTTAAAGGAGTTTTTGCTTGGTTGCATTTGACCTTCCTCTTTTGAGAATATTTTTGGAATTCCTAGTGATGGGGGTCATGGTATTAATAGTATCTTAATTGTGGGAGGGTAATATTGGCCATTATTTTGTGCTATCATACACTGGTGAGCAGAAAACCCATGTTTTTCATGTTCTTAGTTATTATTGCCAAGTATGTAATGCAATTGATGGAAACAACTTTGTGCATTTAGACTTTGGACCGAGGTGAGCTTGTGGAGCTACAGTTGATGTGAGGTGATTTCTCTCTGTGATTAGAGGCATCACAATATTAATGTATATTAATTTCAATTGTAGCACCATAAACTTGTTTCGGCTTGGATGGATTTCATATGGGTTTTTAGGAGAGTGGCTATCGGGATTCACAACCCTTATGGTTATGCTATCTTACTAGTAGGATGGCTTGATGGGTGATATTGGTTGAGAGTGGGATGATTATCTTCGTGTGTGACTATCATGATTGATCACCCTGGTGTTTGTGCTATCTTTTGGCAGGATGGATGGTTTTTTGCAGGATTTGAATAATGATAATGACCATGACTTGAGCAATATTGTTGCAAATTAGTGGTGCAATGGACAGTGGTCATCATGCAGTTGGTTTAGTAGTTATAATATTAGATTAAGATAATGCATTTTTTTGGATTCATAGCAGATTATCTGATTTGTGTATGTCATAGGTGAACATTCAATATGGCGATGAGTTGTGCTAGAGTAAATTATGCAACACTCAGGATCATGGATCGAAAAGAGATCAATGATCAGCAATTGGATGAGATGTGTCCATAACAAGATTCTAATCCTTAAAGTTAGAGCTATAGGGGAATATTATTTAGGTGTGGAAGGATGTAGCATTCAAATTTTAGTAGGAAGTTGACCAATTTTATCCCCGTATACAACATCAATTCCTAGCACACTTGGCAATTTCCTAGGATAGTCTCTAATGAATTCTGATAATATGTTTTGGTGTCCATAAGGAGATCCTCTATGGAGGATTGGATGGTAGTATTGAGTTACGGATCTACTCCATGAGTTTGTGCAAAGTAAGTAGGATATTCTAAGAGAAGAGTCAAGCGATTCATGAGAAGAGGTTGTGCTCATGAAAAGAAGGTGCTTAAAGAGTAGAAGTTAGATTAGCGTAGTTTGAGAGTTGCATGTAATGATTGAATTGAGGATGATTTAATGGATAATCGAAAGGTCTGTTGGGCCCTAGTTGTTCAATGTAATGGTCATTCATTAATAATGGGTGGGGCTTATTATGAGCTTATTATTGGGTTTAGGGTTTGTTGCATAAATTAAAGAGGTATTTTTAAGGTATTTAAAAAAAAAATATTCACTACCGTCCCTTAAGCGACGACTCTAGATGTCGCTTATCCGACGCTTACCCATGATATCCGTCGCTTAAGAGACGGTTCTTTATGTCACTTATTCGATGCTTACTCTTTATAGCCATCGTTTAAGCGACGGTTATTCCTGTTGCTTATCCGACTCTTAACCGTTATCTCCGTCGCTTATCCGACGGCCATTCTATCGCTTTACTGACGGCATGAAGATTATTTTCTCAAAAAAATTTCACTACCGTTGAAGATATTCTGTCGCTTAACTAGTGTTTGACATTTAACTGACGGTTACTTAGGTGTCGCTTAACCGACGGTTACATAGGTGTTGTATAATTGACAACAAGTTTCCGACGCTTAAAAAAAAATGAAAGTGTCATACATGCGACAGGAAAGTGTCGAAAATCTGACATGATGGCCGTTGGATTTTTGGTCGAAATGTAGTAGTGTACATTACATGATTTGACAGAATCAATATCAGCCATTGATTTGCAACCTGCCTTCATTGGAACCATCCAACTATGGAAGCCTTGAACATTCTGCTAATCGTTTCAATCCTAATTAATCGAGCAACTTCAGGATGTGGAATTCACCTTGTCCATCGATCAACCCAATCTCTTGTCGTAACTGTCGATCTCTATAGCCTCTACCACTTTCTGCAAATTGAAATCCTAACTTTTTTCACTCTAGTTCAATCCAAGGAATTATCCACGACAATAGATCTATCTCCGCTCCTTTCTCAACAACCTGGTATTTCAATCAATTAACCTATTCCGTGATTTGAAAAAGTTTCTTCATCTAGGCATGCTCAATCCACG